>VWZZ01004454.1:2518-50535 GCA_013399095.1 Psophia crepitans | reverse complement strand
GCTGGACTCTCTCTAGCAGTTCCCTGTCCTTCTTGAGCTGAGGGGCCCAGAACCGGACACAATACTCCAGATGCGGCCTCACCAATGCAGAGTAGAGGGGGAGGAGCACCTCCCTCGACCTACTGACCACAGCCCTTCTAATGCACCTCAGGATGCCATTGGCCTTCCTGGCCACCAGGGCACATTGCTGGCTCATGGTCATCCCCCCGTCCACCAGGACCCCCAGGTCCCTTTCCCCTACACTGCTCTCCAGCAGCTCAGTGCCCAACCTGTACTGGCACATGGGATTCTTCTTTCCCAGGTGCAAGACCCTACACTTGTCCTTGTTAAATCTCATCAGGTTCCTCCCCGCCCAGCTCTCCAGCCTATCTAGGTCCCGCTGAATGGCAGCACATCCCTCTGGTGTGTCAGCCACTCCTCTCAGTTTAGTGTCATCAGCTAGATCATCATGGTGGATCTTTCATCAGAAGAAAAACCTATATGTATATTGAAAAGCTTAGGACACTTTAATTGGAAAGCTTTATTCTAATATTAAGTGTAACAGCATCTTAAATGTGAGAATCAATGGCTAATCAGTTTATAAAGGATACTCCTGTTGTGGTGAAGACCTCTCTAAATAAGATCCTATTTGCAAGATAAGCTAGTATCACAGATTTGTTGTCTCTAATTGCAGGATGATGAGTCTCAAAAATGGTTTGGTTCAAAACTGGTGTTTCAGTACCCCATTCACAGCAGAGAAGTGAAAACGGGGAGGTTTTCTGTCCCTTTCCATCTTTATTGGACTCAAGTGACAGTGTTAAAGCTAACACGAAGGAAGAAATGTTAAGGGAATCTTTTTTTTTCTTTTTTTTTAAGGGTGGCATCATTTGTCTTCAGGAAGAGCTGGAAAAACTTGCCTGATACAACTATTAAGAGTTAATGTAACAGACTGTAGTCTTCCTTTAAGCAGTTGACAGGCAATTTTCTTCATTATATAGGAGAAGGGCTTAAGGAGGAATGGCTGGAATTTATCATACATAAAGAGGCCCAGTATTAAATTGGGTAACGCTGAGCTTGAGTGCTTGCCAATTCATGGATAATGAGGATACCATATCTCAGGGTTTTTTTGTTTGTTTGTTTGTTTGTTTTCTTTATAAAAAGAAAACAAAACCCTGTCAGAGATTTAACTTTGCATTTCCAGTGGGAATTCCTGCCATAAATGTTGAATGTGATTATCCAACCTGAAATTTTTGGTAAACAAAAGCTAAATCAATAAACATGAAAAAAGATACAACATACATCTGTTTTGTCAGGGAAACATTCAGAACTAGTTGATGAGAGCTCTTAAAATCCAAAGCACTTTGAAGCCCAAACTTCTTGAAATGAAATCAGAAACTCTTGTTGCATTTGATGGGCTTTGGATTAAGATTTAGTTCATCAGGACACTTGAAGCATGGGCTTAATTTTAAGCATGTTGACAATTTAATAGAATTGTTCATGATGTTGAGTGTTTTCAGGGCTCTGTGAGCAGTCATGAAGTTGCTGTGTGGGTAGATTCCTGTTGCAGTAGAGAATTCCAGACAACCAAGAACTGGGGCAAAACAGACAAGGCAAGCAGAGAATGTTTCCAAAACTGTTAGGCATCCTGTTTCTCAGAGAGCTTATCTATTCTTGTTTCTCCTTTTCTGTAACAAAAGAAGTGACTTCCAGTGGTACAATTAGCTAAGTGAGCTGCCCCCAAAATAAGATCCTATGCATTCACTTGTTATGTAGAGCAGGTGTATGTTCTTTTTGTTTAGTCTTGCTGTATTTTTATCTGTATTAGTTATACTTGTTCCACATGGTTGCGTGTTTTAAATTTAGAATGAGGTGCTAGTCTATTCATATGGGACAGGAATTCATGGCTGTTGCCTGGGCATAATGTATACCCCATATGTTATAGAACAGCCCCTAGCTGTATTATCAAAGGTTTGTTTTTCCCAAGCTTGATAACCTTTATTCAGGTGCTTGTTTTTCAGTGTTAAATAGAAGATAGTTGTGTCTTTTTCATTATTTCTGTGACTTGTTGTCATGATGTGTTTGTGTCATCTTTCCTGTACTATTAGCAATGACAAAAGGAGACAAGTGTACAGATATGGTAACTGGATATTGTAGGTATTTCTAAGGTCTTTTTTTTTTTCATATTAAAGTTCCAAAAAAGCAAGGCTTTACTCTGGAAAAAAAACTTGTGTGAGGACATTTTATTCCGATTGGATTGTTTGTAGGAAATCCAGGGTAGTCAGATTTTTTTCTAGTCTAAATGTTGAGAAATTTCTGATTTCCTTTCACAGAGATACATGCATCACATGCCCTTTTTTAACCATACTTAATTGACAGTTTGACTGTGAACACTTGCTGTCACTTATGTTTCCATATGCATTTTCATGGGTTTGTGAGCACATCTTTTCAATCTAATTCAAGTAGGATTTATTTTGCTATAATCTATATAGGATGGCTAATGATAAATAAGCTGGCAAAGTTGAAGAATAAATCTGTCCCATAAAGTTTTACTTTAAAAAGGATTTTTCACAAAAAGTACATACATAAACCCAAATACTTAAATGAGTTGAATCAAAATAGTACAGAGTAAAATCTCCTGCAATTTTGGAAGTGTGCTGAGAACTTGTTGTTGTGTGTGTTCCCCAACAGTACACGAAATTAGGTAGCTATCGACTTTCACCTACAGCTATGAATGCAAAGTCCAAAACATGGTTCACTCATAATAATGGCTTGTTTGCATTCGTTTAGTGTGTGCATGAGCAAAAAAGCATATACAGCAAAGCAGTGACACTCTTTTCTGTAAGCCTTTGACCTAGCCATAATAGAAGATCTCATTAGGGAAGGCAGCCTGCATAAACTTTCAGGGAAGCAGCCAATTGCTGTAAGTGTTACTGGTTCCTAAAAAAAGTTCTATTTCTTATCTATATATTGCATTTGTTTTCTTTGAGCTATTTAACTCTAAGTTACTATGCATTTGAGGCTGTTTACTCATCTTATGGAGTGAAATGTGGTACTTGTCCATTTTCTATTTTAAGGAAAAAAAAAAGACATGCTGTGTGACTTGAGACTGGTTTTGAACTTGCAATGAACAGTATTTAGTTACCTCCCTTTGAGAATAAGGGCCATAGAGTTAGGCTGTGTTGTTTATATTTCAGGTTTTGCTCTGCTTATGTCTGCAATATATATATATATATATTTTTAAATAAAGGGGGAGTACTAAAGGTTATGATAAAAAAAAAACCTGCATCATGGAAAAAATGTTCTAGTAGAGAATTGGGCTGCTGATTGTTAATATAGGATGCTGTGCTGTCTGTAATTTTCTTGGATATTACATAATAGTTGCAAGGTTATATAAGTAGAATCTTCAGATGTGTGGAAGGTGTATTTCTTCAAACTTGAGGCAAAAAAATAGGTTTCTGTGTACAAAATTCCTGGGTATTTAGGATAAAGATGTTGATCTAAAATTTAGACAGGTCTATCTTCCTGAATGAGGGATTTCAACATAAATCCTTGATTTATTTATAGTTCAGTTAAAATAAAAAGAAAAACTGTTGGTATCTGGCAAACACCATCTAACATATTGATGATGCTTGATGAGAGGTTTTAATGACACTTTTATCTAGCTATTCCAGTTACATTTTTTGAAGTATCACTACCATCTACTATAGAGACTGGGGAGTAACTTCTGTTACAGTAAGTAAGCTTTATTTTATAATATTTAGGGAGCAATTGAAGCCTGATAGTGTAGCTGAAAAAAAACCAAACAAACCCAAACAGACACACAACCAACAAGCAAACCCAAAAGCAAACTTTACATGGAAGATGAAGAGCAAAGTCTTTTCACCAAAGATAAGATATTTATTTACAACAAAGATGAAAAGCAGTGGTGGGCTTCTGACAGTGCCAGGTGGCTCTGGTCCTCGTTAGAGCCCACCAGTGTGCTGGAAAAGTTAGTTTTAAGTTTCTTGGTCCTCTGATGGATGTCTCTGATTAAATTTTCAAATTACATGGACAAAATAGGACTGTTTATATACTTGATCCTCTCTTTCTGCATTCTCAATAAAGATTTATCTCCCAAGGCTAATACCTATTGTTGAAAGAACGTGGCAAAACATTCATGACCAAAAATAGACATGAAAGTTGCTGAAAATAGTAATGGCAAGTATTGGTGGGAATTATATATCTTAAATGGGAATTTTAGCTGATAAGCTATTACGTAGTTTGAAACTGTCAGTATCTCTGCTCTGTTGTGTTTCTCTTTTAATGATTGTTTCCATGGTTTCTCCTAACTTAATCCTGATTTGAGGTTTTCTTAGTAATATGTTTATTAGATAGTAAATAACTCGGGAATGGTGGCAGAAACATCTTGATATTGGAGGGCTGAATTCAAACAGAGGTTTAAGAAAAGTACTACAAGAATAAATTGTGAAATTTTTTTTTAGTTATTTTTTTCTTTGTTCTTAGCAGCTAGTATCAGTGCATTTAGCACAGCAGCACAGCCCTGCTTTGGCTGTGCTGTGGGGAGATCAGGAGTCTTTGCAGTGGTACAGTATTTTTCAAATGTGTGTACAATGTCATTGTTCAAAATGGACTTACCAGCATAGCTATCAATACAGGAGGCTTCAACATTATGTCCTTGTTTAAAATAAAGACCCTAAGATTCCAGAATTGAACGTGAAACAAAAGAGCTCCTTTTAGCAGACTAACAACAAAAGAAAGTTTTTCTGTTTAAAAAGACCAACTCTTGGAAATATACACCCTAAACAGAAAAGGTCTGCAGTGTGTTTGAAGTTGAGAAACAAAAAGATTCTTATAGAAACATAGGCACCTTTTTGAAATTCAGCTACCCAACAAATATCTCGTGTTCAGAACAAAGAATAATTTGTATTGCTAAGAAGGTCTCTTTCTGTTGGTAGTAGTTTCTATCTTAAGGGGAGGGGAACCAAAAACTTCCTTGCTTGTCTTGAATTAGTTGGAGTAGAAACCAAGAGCATCTGTTACGGCCTGTGGTCAGTAAACATAAAAAAATTTAAAGGCTTTGGAATGTAGGCATCTATATCTAACAAACTAAACAACTGTCTTACCAAACTTCCATACAGCAAACTTTATAAGGAAATGTACAAAGAAATTTATCTTATTTTTTTCTGTGATGTAGGCTTCTGTCAGCTAAATCTTACAGAAACTTACTTATGCCAAAACATATTATCACCATATACTCACTTGTATATGTTGGTAGTTTTGCCTTATGCTGTGCAAACCCAAGAATTATTCAAATGCAGGTTCTTGAGAACCTCTATTCTGCTCTTGTTGGTTCCCTGTCCACACCATCCAAGGATATAAAGCTCCTGTAACTTTGTTGTTAACTTGCTCTTTCCTTCCAGCAGACCAACTTCTGTTTTTTGCATAAGCGGAATACTGATACCTCTGCTGCCAGGTGGAGGGTATTATTGGCTGTGGAAAGGTCTAGCAGTCACAGAATCGTAGAGGTTGAAAGGAACCTTGAAAGATCATCTAGTCCAACCCCCCCCCGCCAAGGCAGGGACACCAAGAGCACATCACTCAGGAACGTGTCCAGTCAGGTTTTGAATGTCTCCAGAGAAGGAGACTCCACAACCTCTCTGGGCAGCCTGTTCCAGTGCTCTGTCACCCTCACAGTGAAAAAGTTTTGCCTTATGTTAACCCAGAACCTCCTGTGCTCCAGCTTGCATCCGTTGCCCCTTGTCCTATCACTTAATGACACCGAGAAGAGCCTGGCTCCATCTTCCTGATACTCACTCTTAACATATTTATAAACATTGATGAGGTCACCCCTCATCCTCCTCTTCTCCAAGCTAAAGAGACCCAGCTCCCTCAGCCTTTCCTCATAAGGGAGATGTTCCGCTCCCTTGATCATCTTTGGCACTACACTGGACTCTCTAGCAGTTCCCTGAACAGCTAGAGATTATTCATTGCTTTCTGTCTCTGCCAGTGTCCGCCTGCTGTCTCACATGGTGCACCTTGTCACTGCAAATACATGTGCATGCAAAAAAGGTAGATCAAAATAAAGTTTGGACTCATCAGCACCAAATCCCATAAACTTCGTTCGGCAATACAGGATTAGGTTTAATTTTTAGAAATATGGTGAAATAAATGCTCTTTCCTTCGTGAACACCTGATTCTGCAGCACCAGTGATAAGAACATTTGTTGATCTCAGTACTTGACTACATAGTTTTTTATCTGTCTGTTTAATGTGAAACTGAAGGAATACATAGTACTTATGAATCAAAAAAAGAAGGAATATATGTAGTGCAATAGTTACTACCTTAATCATGTGCACACTCATGTATGAGACTGGTGTTGCCAAGTTATGTGGGACTATCGCACCCTAAATTTAATTAACTGAGGGCAATTGAGGAGGCCTATTCCACAACAAGCAGAATTCTGTTATATATAGATGTAGTAGAATCTATAGATATTTAATCATTGTCATTGCCAGTGTGCTAAGTAGTACTTAATTTTTTTTGTAAATGTGTGTGAACATATGCACAGAGAATTTAATTTTTATATCTAATATAAATTGTAGCAGTTAAAAATACATTTTTGCAACTGCCAATAAGTGCTAACCTAAGTAATAAAATTTGTGAATATTTGTACATATATTCTGGCTGTTTGATTAAAAGGCTCTTTTTATCATGTCCTTCAGGAATTATTTAGGAAATTGTAGCTAGGTATTTGACTGCTAGTAGTTTTAGCCTGTCTTCTACACTCCTGTATTTGACACACAAAGTCTTTATTTATGAAAGGAAAAATCTTCATCCAAGATGTTACTTGAAAAAAACTGTTTCCATAAATTCTTCACCTTTTTTTTCATCTCTTATTAATATTCTGCCTGTGCATAAATTCAGGGACTCTGAAAAAGGAAAATAATCCTTTTCTTGTCCAGTCTTGCAACTCGAAAATTAGTATTAAAGTTAATACTTCCTGTTTCAACATTCAACCAAAGTATTATTAATAAAAATTGTCACATCTTTTTCATGGACTTTTTGCGTTCAAGGCCAGAGGGTATCATTAAATTATCTAGTTTGAGTAATACTTAGCAAGTTGACTTATTGCTAAACAAATCTTGATGGGACCTCCTGGAGAAGAGGGGACTGAGGGGAGACCTGATCGCTCTCTGGAACTACCTGAAAGGAGGTTGTAGTGAGGAGGGTGTCGGTCTCTTCTCCTAAGTAACAAGCGACAGGACAAGAGGGAATGGCCTTCAAGTTGCATCAGGGGAGGTTTAGATTGAATATTAGGAAAAACTTCATGGAAAGAGTAGCGAGGTGTTGGAACGGACTGCCCAGAGAGGTGGTTGAATCGCCGTCCCTGGAGACATTAAAAAAATGTGTAGACGTGGCACTCCAGGACATGATCTAGTAGGCATGGTGGTGTTAGGTTGACGGTTGGGCTTGATGATCTTGGAGGTCATGGTTGGGATTCTGTGATTCTATGAAATTAGCACTGGGCTGTGGTCAGGAGCAAGAAATATTAGGAGTCATGTAAACAGGATTTGAGATGATTTTGAGATTAGAAGCTGATTTTCCAGATGCTGGAAGATGAAATCTGCTTTCCCTCCCTTTCCTGTAGTCTCCCAATTTATGTAGTATAAAGGACTATGCTCGTAAAAGGATACTGTTTGCATCTGGCAACTTAGACCTATTGATACCTATTTCTGTCTTTAAGAAAGAGAGGTGGAAAAACACTGCAGTAAATTGCAGAGAGGTCCTGGAGTCTGCTGTCTTCCATGTTCTTGTTTTTGGTTGAATGTACACTTGTAATTAACAGAGAAAATGTTGATGGTTTGACATACGGCTTTTTAAAGTTTCACAACTTGTATCCTAGATAATTTCTGAGCTGCTCTAGCTGTTATTTTTGGTGCTTTTCAAGAGTAAATCCTAATTTTATGACTTGTATGTATAGCAATGTTATCCAGCAAGAAATGTAGTAAATCAGGAATTACTGATGACATGCAAACAGTGTTATAATTTGTTTTGGGGTGGCTTTTTTCAGTGTAATGCAATTATATCAACTTAAATTTTCTTTGCCTTGCTAAATTCCAGAGAAAGGTATGTGTGTTTTTTGTGGCTGCGTTTTGTGGGGTTTTTTTTGTGGTGAGTGTTTTAATATTTTGGGTTTTTAATGCCAGGAATTGGTGCTACAGCCATGAGATTCAGTATTGTCTTACAGGAGGCCTACCAGCTGGGAGCTGCTGACTTAACTACAGAATCAGAACATGTATTCACATGCACTTGTTCCAATGCAGTGAGGGTTTATTTCAAAGTCTGTCAAGAAAACTGAGCCTCCTGAAAGGCTGTTATTCTCTGTCTGTAGAGCCATGATAGGGATGAGGATTCTCTTTCATGTCAGATTTTGTCTCTGCAGATACGAATGCTATAATCAATGCATGAGAGAGCAGTGCTCGTTTTCTCCTACTAGCTGAGCTGTGTACTATTGCTTCTAGTCAGACATGTGCGCAGCTGCATTGAAAGAAATACTCTCTGCAACCATTAGTATGATTTTTTAGTAGCAGCTTGTGTTTGCTGGAGGGCTCTAGCAACAATCTATTTCTGTGAATTTCCCTCTACCTCTATTCATTCTACCAATACTGGACACAGTTTCTGTGTCATGAAACAGCTGCTGTGGATTGCTATCAAGAGAATGTGAAGAGCTATGAAAAATAGAGTAAGAAAACATGAAGTCCTGTTTAAATTGGTTTATAGCTGCTTATCACTCAGAAAAAGAGCTAAAACTCACTGAATTTTGGAATTCTGGGAGCCAAGGTGAGGTATGAGAGTAGTTGGATTCTTTTCCACATTGTATTTTTTGGGACAGTTCCTTGCTAATCCTTTAGTCTTCCCCATTCCATCCTCAATCTCCGAATCTGTTTTTGGAGGTAGTTGATTATATGTTTCTCTGTCTTGGTTGCTTCTGGGGAGATGAGCATACCCCTTCTCTGTTTTCCCCCTACTGACATGAGCATTTCAGTGAGAAAATAAAGCAAATCATTTTGTCTTCTATCAGTTTTTATTATGTTCTGTGATTCGACACACCACTCTTCCTTCATTGGCACCTTCCTACTTAGTCATCTTCCTACTAAACCCGAGTAACCTTCTTTGACTTTGATCCTTGGGCTGCTCAGCAAGTCCCTACCTCTGCTCACTCCTTTTATCTGCCTTCGTGCTTTGCATGAATTAGGTGGTGGATATTACAACTTTTCTGGTTGCGTACGACCAAAATTCAGCCCAGCATAGCACTGATTTACTCTAGACTAAAACGTCCCTTCACAGATCATAGTTTATACAATTTAATTGCAATCAACCTTACATGGGTTAAGTTGCAGGTAGCCTTAGGAACTCATTAAGAGACTCTAGACTTCTCGGAGCGATTCAGTAACATAGATTCTTTATATGATGCTCAAGTCTCTCCACTTGTAAAAATAAAAAATTTTGCTTTTGGATAGTAACATCCTCTAGCTGACATTACTTTTATGTTCTATCAGGAATATGTTTTGATGTGGGGGAAAAATCAGAAAATTTTGTTTAAGATATAACTTGCTTTCGTGGCTGTGCCAGCATGCCATTATTTCTTTCTACAGAATGTCTTGCCTACTGCTACTGTGAAATAAGCAATTGTCTTTTGATCACACGGTTAAAAGCAAAATGTCTGATCACTGTTGATGAAAGAAAACGACCATGACATCATGGAAGATCTGGAAACAATGTTTTGCTATAACAAATTACTGTTTATTTTGCGTAGGTGATATAAAATGCTTCATTCTGTAGCTGGCTTCCTAGCAGCTTGAAATTAGCAGCTGAATGTCCTTTGCTAATCCTTTCATTGATCATGCTGTGTGTTGCGCTTGCCGTTTCCAGTCCTGGATGAGCCCAAAACCTTTGCTGTGGTACAGTAATTACTGTCTGCTTATGCTAAAGGTCTGTCCCTGTTTAGGAATTAAAGTTTCCAGTGTTTTGTTGGGCAAGGAAACTGTTCTGTGTCAACTGATCGTGTAAGTAATAAATTTTAGAGACTGTTTTTAATCCTGATAAGGAGCAGCTGTTAACAGTAATTCTTTGCAGACTTGTACAGCCTCCAAACACAGATAATTTTTTTCCCTTCATTCTATTCTAATTTAAGGAAGGGAAGAAAATAATATAAATCCTCTTCATTCCTTCTTGAACTAGACAGCCCTGGTAAGGGAAGCTAAGATTGAAATGATGCTGTTTTGTCATGTAGCAGTTCTGGCTTAGAGTTGTCCTCTGTTGTTTGTACAGTGCACTGTTTTACAGGTATACCAAAACTAGTGTTTTGTGTGGATCTGGAAGGGGCTGAATCAGGGTGCCTATGTGGATAATGAATAGTGTCTCCTCTCTTTTACCCAGACCTCTGATTTGATTTTTAGTTTTATTGGCACAGAATGAGGAGGCACAGTGCCACAGAACACGTAACTGCAGATAAGAAAAGACAGTTTTTTGTACTGGCAAAGCTGCCAATCCCATTGTTTCGTGGAACTTCTCCCCCTAGTTATCTTTTTATCAGGCAACTAATGGAATTGGATTATACGCCTTAAAAAGGCAAACAAACATAAAAACTCCATGACTTTGTGTTGGTCTCATGTAGTCTGATTAAGTCCAAAGCATCCCATTGGAGTAATTCAAACCACTTTCAAAGCCAGCTTTGTTTGGCTGATAGGCTGCTAATTTTTGAAGTTGATAATGTCTGGTGATAAAAAAAGATATTCTGTCAGTTTGCTTCCTGTCACAAAACAAAATAAAAACTATGAACTTCAGTGTTCAAATTTAGATTGAAGATAAGCAATCCTTAGGGTAGCTGTTTTTCCTTGGAGGAACTTTAAAAAGACACATGGTTTTGGGTTTGTTTTTTTTTAATTAATATAAAAATACTAGGACTAGAAAACCTGAGCAATTTCCAAACTTTATTCAGCACTTTTTATTCCTGGATTATAGACACTAAAATACCTAACCCTTCTGAGATGAGTTAATTACTAACCATTGGTACTGCTGCCAACTATTGATGTTTGCTAACTCTATCCCAACTGTCTAGAGTACAATACATTATAGCAGTGGTGAGGACTACCATAAAAATGCCTAATATAGTTTTAAATATTAATCATACTACCTGTATATTGAAGTAGCTGCTTTAGAAAAATGTATTGTCCATCTGAAACTTTTAATCAAGACATTCTCATTCTGGAATTAGAATAGTTAAATGGAATACTATTGGAAAGCTTTTGTTTACAGCTATGGTGGCTTATTTTTTGAGGGTTTTTTGGTTGTTTTTTTTTTTTCTTTTAACCTAATTCTTGGTGGTAGTTGAAAAATCATATAATGATACTAGTGAGAATCTTCATGGTTTAAACATGCTTGCATGGTACTGATACTTTTTTTTTTTTTCAGATATAAGTGATCTTTAATTTTTTTCAAAATGGCTGTGCAATTTCTTTAGTTATAGCTAGGATTTTAAATACACTGCATCTTTTTAAACTGAAATTTTGGGCAAGAATACTCAATGACTACTTTGAAGGTGCTCTAGTAACATTAACCTTGCCAGGACAGAATGTGTTTAATGCTTCTTCAATGCATGCAGGATATATCCAGCCAATAATCCTTTTTAAATTCATGAAGAGAGAAGCTTTGTTTGTGGCTGTGGCCTGCTTAGACAAAGTACTGGCAAGGCACAGAAAAGTGAGGTTCTAGACACACTTGCCCTTGCACATAATTGTAAATTTCCTAACTTGTTGGTTTAGACATGCTGTGTTACTTTTTTTAAAAAGAAATTCAAAACAATCTCCCTCTAAACTTTGCTATATTTGATATGAGGGGAGTGGTGGGCATATAGAATAGAATAGAATCATTAAGGTTGGAAGAGACCTCAAGGATCATCTAGTCCAACCATCCCCCCACCACCTATTACCCACTAAACCACGTCCCTAAGTACCACATCTAACCTTTCCTTAAACATCCTCAGGGATGGTGACTCCACCACCTCCCTGGGCAACCCGTTCCAATATGAAGCAATAGAAAGTGCTAATATGAGTAATGAGACAGAAAATGTGGTATTACCATGTACTAAAACTGATCAAGTTCCCCATATTTCTGCAGTATATATACCACTTACCATAAGAAACAAGGAGATTTGAGTTTTCTCAATTTGAGTGCTAGTGTAAATTCATAGATCCATTCTAACTTACTGTCATAAGTAAAAATGTGATTTTTGCAAGGTGGGATTTATTATTATGGAATCGCTCAACTTCTAAGAGATTTTGATTGAATCACAGAGGCTATTAAATTGAATTGCTGTTGTAAAGCTAGTTACAGTGACTTCAGACTAACTTAAAAATATATATATATATATATACATACACATACATATGAACATGAGCCAGCAGTGTGCCTACGTGGCCAAGAAGGCCAACAGCATCCTGGCCTGCATCAGGAATAGTGTAGCCAGCAGGAGAAGGGAAGTGATTGTCTCCTTGTACTCAGCTTTGGTGAGGCTGTACCTGGAGCCCTGTTTTCAGTTTTGGGCCCCTCACTACAACATAGACATCGAGGTGCCGGAGTGTGTCCAGAGAAGGGCAACTGGCTGATGAAGGGTCTGGAGCACAAGTCTTATGAGGAGCAGCTGAGAGAACTGGGGTTGTTTAGCCTGGAGAAGAGGAGGCTCAGGCGAGACCTTATTGCCCTCTACAACTACCTGAAAGGAAGTTGTGGTGAGCTGGGTGTTGGTCTCTTCTCCCAAGCAACAAGTAACAGGACAAGAGGAAACAACCTCACATTGCTCCAGGGGAGGTTTAGGTTGGATATTAGGAAAAATTTCTTCACTGAAAGGGTGGTCAGGCATTGGAACAGGCTGCCCAGAGAGGTGGTAGAGTCATCATCCCTAGAAGTGTTCAGAACGTGTGTAGACACGGCACTTTGGGACATGGTTTAATAGACATGGTGGTGTTGGGTTGATGGGTGGACTTGATGATCTTGGAGGTCTTTTCCAACCTCAAAGATTCTATGTTTTTGTGTGTTTATAAGGAATGTAAATTGCTGCTATTTCATTATGCAGGTCCAAGTAGCTACCCAAGAAAGCACTAGAGTTGGAATATCAGAGGGAAAGATAATTTTTTTATGCTAATTAACACATTATACTTGAAGGAAAGAAAAAAAATCTGAAAATAAAGGACTGGGGCTATCATTACAATTATCAGTGTCTGATGTTTCCATGTCTGTCTTTTTTCTCGCTAGCAAACTAGATGATGTTTAGATTTCCCTGTTACAGCTCTTATCTTTGAACTTTTTGTTTTGTTGTGGAAATCTGCCCAGGAGCTCCATCCAATTTCTAGTAAAGAGAGTTAAATAGGTATTCCTATTTGGGAAGAGGTAAAGGTGGTAAAATAATTCTCCCCTGCTGCTTCAATTTCTGTGCTGTGTCAGTGCTGTTTGCTGTGTAAGTTTGTTCTCCTAGTTTTAAAGCAAAATTATGTGTTCCAAAGACTATTGAGGAGTAGCAGCGGGTGTTTTAATCTCTTCTGAAAAATGTGATGCTTAGGTTACTACAGCTGAGCGACCTGAACTGAAAGCGCTGTGATGCATGACATGCATTAGTTCTTGGCTAGCTTGCTGTATGCTTTCAGACCTCAGCATTCCTTAAGGCTCTTATTGGTAAACAAAAGATGCTAAAGGATTTTGTTCTTAGGTGTAGGGAAAGGCTCTGTGACCAGCTGTGTCTGTGATGTACTTTGTTTCTAACAATGTCAACATTGCTCTTGTCTTCCCTGTTTGACTAATGTATTCTATTACCTGGAACTCTCAGGCTGCTCGTTTGTTTCAAAACCAACCAATTCATTGCACCAGTTTATTTTACTTTATTTATCAGTGTGGGTTTTTTATCAGTGTGGTTCTTATTCAGAAAAATTTACAAGTAGTTAATTTGGAGTACAAATATAAGTAGATGATACAGGTGATTCTTAGTTTACTTTTTTCTCAAGTTTGGTGTACCTTTGGAGAAAGGGAAGGGAGCTCCTCCAATTAAAAGAATGTGTAGTTAGGCCTTACAAAATGGTTCTGTGGCAAAAGTATCTTTGAAACTGTTGAGTTATGCAGCTGTATTTAGATCATGTTCATAATACAAATGACCATAACTGTTGAATAATTTTTAAATACAGTGATATCTATTTCACTTGCTGGTTGGGCTACAGAAGTTGTCTCATCCAGTGCATTAAGATGAGAAGTGTTTGTGTCAGAGTAGTTTCCCAAGCTGTATATTTAGACTGTGACCAAGAAAAGCATTCTCATGATGCTCCCTGGTGCATAACTTGCTGCATCTGTGCTGCAATGAGATGTGAAATAGTTTTCTTTGTATTGTTCACCCACTGTTTATGCTTTGCCTGCTTAAAGGCAGTAGGGTCCTAAGTACTGTAGTCTGAACCTTGCTGTTTGCATATTCCAAACTCACATGTAAATATGTTGGAAGAACTCTAGGAGAATATAAATCTGGAGAACAAGTGGAAAAATGGAGTAAGACCTTTGTAATCATAGCATGTTGGTATTTGAAATGAGCCCAGATAGTGTAGTTCAACTCAGGATATGGATATAGATTTTTATCTTAGAAACCAGCTATTCTGTTTAGTGTCCATCCCTAGATAAAACACTATGTTTTTTCCTTTTCATCAGATCAAAAGTTGTACCTGCTTATTGGAAACAATGTTCCTGGGAGAAAAAGTTTTGCCCTGTCTGTCAGGAAAAGCTGTGAAAAATGTGATTGCTTTTACTTTTGTAGCTACACACTCATATTGTCTCTCTGTCTTCAGTCTACTTCTCAGTGTTATTTTAAAATAGCTCTTATTCTGGGATAGAATTTCCACATTTGTGAGTTAAGTTCTTGGTTGGTGTTGGAGGCAGGGAAGAGGAAGAGAAAGAGCAGCATCTTCAGCTGCTAAACAAAATTGGAGTTTCTTGTTGACTGGTGAAGGATCTCCAGGAAATGACCAGGTACCAAAGGAATCTGGTGAAGAGTGATTGATTCAGTTGCTTATATTGCTCGTCTAAGAAGTGGTGCAGTAGATACTCTGCAATGATTAAGTTTTTGGAAATTTTTATTGCTAGAGACAGGTTTTCTTTGAGAACTATGTAAAAATGCATCAGAACATAAAATTGCTGAAATTTTCATTTGAAAAAGGTTTATCATCTATGGTAGATTTTTGTTGTTGTTAAAAACAAGCCAGAAATTACTTTGTTTATGCTATCCATCTGCCTCTTCTTTTAGGGGAGCCTAACCTATTTGCCTTTATGTGTATGGGGAGATTTGCTTTGAGGCAGAAAGGTACTTTTTGACAGCTTAATCTTTGGATTGATTCTAAAATTATTTTAGACCTTACTCAGGAATGTGCTTTCATAAAGCTGTCATTTCTGAGATAAGATATAAAGTTTGAACTAGGTTTTCTGAAGTATTTGATTTTTATTCTTTTTTTAAATGGAATCAAACTTAAACAATTTTTATGTGAGGGTTAAAAAATAAATTTCAGATAATATTTTTCTAAATTGAGTAGTTGAGATTTATTTGGCAGGAAATGTTTCTAATTATGTGATTTATGTGCATTTTTATTTCATAGAAATAATCATATGTAGTGCTCAGTTCTTTCTAAAAATTTGTTAACTAGAAAAGTATTTTTTTAATTAGATATTGATATGTGATGATTTGCAAGCATTGGCAATAGGTGAAGAAAGACTAAGGCCCTAAGAACTTTGTTAGTTACTTTAGGTATTATTAATCAGTGTTAAGGTCTGTGGATGATGCCTTTGGGAACAAAATATGGATAAGGAGCAGGGAGGTGATCGTCCCCCTGTACTCAGCCCTGGTGAGGCCGCACCTCGAGTACTGTGTCCAGTTTTGGGCCCCTCACCACAAGAAAGACATCGAGGCCCTGGAGCGTGTCCAGCGAAGGGCAACGAAACTGGTGAAGGGTCTGGAGCACAGGTCTTATGAGGAGTGGCTGAAGGAACTGGGCATGTTTAGTCTGGAGAAGAGGAGGCTCAGGGGAGACCTTGTTGCCCTCTACAACTACCTGAAAGGGAGTTGTGGTGAGCTGGGGGTCGGCCTCTTCTCGCAGATAACTAGTGACAGGACAAGGGGGAATGGCTGCAAGTTGTGCCAGGGGAGGTTCAGGTTGGAGATGAGGAGAAATTTCTTCTCAGAAAGGGTGATTGGGCATTGGAACAGGTTCCCCAGAGAGGTGGTGGAGTCACCGTCCCTGCAGGTATTTAAGGAAAGGTTAGATGCAGTACTGAAAGACATGGTTTAGTGGTTAATAGGTGGGGGAGGGTCGGTTGGACTGGATGATCCTTGAGGTCTCTTCCAACCTTAATGATTCTATTCTATTCTAAGGAACACTGTGAAAAAGTACAGGAATTAAGAGATCAACTGCAGCAGAATGCTTGCTGAACTTCCATAGATTTGCAGGTTTTAAGTGTGTGCTAATTAAGTGTTTTGGTGAGTTAGAGCCTAAAGGTTATGTTCATTTGTTCTGTAAGAAATCAATAGAATTGGAAGGGCATAGATTCTTTTGTTATGTGGTGTGGTTGTGGTGAACTTCAGGTACGACAGTTAAGAGATTAACTTTTTACATGAATTAGAACCTTAAGTCCTGTTCTCAAAAGCAATATAAGCAGTTTTGACCAAAACTAATGCTTCTAAAGCATCTTTAATTTTGATATTAAATAAGAAAATCAAATATATCAGAGTTTGAAAATGTTGACTTTTTCCCACATAAAACTTGGATCAATAAAGTAGGAAACTACTTTTTTTTCTTCCAGCAACTTATAATTGCCTGTTGTCCACTGGCTATTTAAAAATTGATTCTGCAATTTACAGTATATGTATAGAAACAACAATATACTTTTAAAATTCTGTTTTCTTGTTTTACACCACGTTTGTCATCCACATGATGACCTCTGTCTCAGGTGGAATATGTCTGTGGATTTCTGAATTTTCATAAAAGGCTGTAATTGTTATGCTACTTTTGGGATGGGAATATTTGAATTGCTTATATGAAATGTCAAAAAATAAGTCAGCTGATTTGAGCACTGAAATTGTTTTTGCTGACATTATAATCCACATAAGAGCTTTGTGAATGGCAGCACAGGAATTGGTCTGAATTATATTCTAAAGTACTTCCGAGGAGTGAAAATAGGTTCAATTAACACCTTGTTGGATGGAAAGAGGTGAATCACATAGGTCTTCATAGCAAAACCATTTTGCTGTATGTGGTTATGAATAGGCAAATATAGACTTGAACCCCAATATTTTTCATGCTTCTAGTGAAACAAGACACTTAAAACTCAAGGTATATGCTTTTTCTGTACTGCTAAAACATGGCTTGGTGTCAGTATGCTAAATCATAGTAAGAGTTGCAGGTAGACATTTTAGGTTATAGAATGACTGCTCTTAAACTATTAAAATTTAAGTTCTTCAGCACTCTTCTGACTCAGGATCAATTCTGGATTATATGGAAGCTGTTAATATTAAGGAAAAATCATTACATGATTAATTTCTGAGGAGAAATGTTACTGAATGTCATCGAGTTGTCAAATTTACATGAAATGTATGAAATATCTGTACTATATAATCTTGCCAAGAACATAAAAAATCAACAGGCTAGATGTGTTGAGCTGGTTTTAAATAATTACCTGTCTCTGTAACTTTATTCTGCTTTCTGTCTTTTCCTAAGTAACTAGAATTAATAAGCAATCGTAGCTTGATTTGACCAGCAAAGTAAAGAAGTTTCCTAACTGCTCTGTTTTTACTGTGATGATGTTCAGAAAGGTTTTTGTCTTAAAGTCATATTATTTCTTGTATTTTAGTATTTATACTCTGTATTTATCATACAGTAAAGGATGAGAACCTGGAAGATACGATGACAATTTAGTTGTTATAATTTGGTTTTATTTTTTATTAGGTAATCTGTAGTTTTGGGGTGTTTTTTACTCAAAAAATTTGAATTAGAAGTTTTTGAATGGATTACTAATGTAATGAGAAATACTTGTTGAATTTTCTAAATATATTTTGATTCGGGCTCATTAAATGATTCTTGTGCCTTAAATTCTTCTCTGCCATTAGCTGATATAAAGCTTAATCAATAAGTGGACATTAATTAGTGTCATGTCACACTGGATTCTCCAGGAGATTTCTTTGCATGGTGTATTACAAACTCATACTAGTACCAAAAAAAGACATATGATTAACATTGTTCCATTTTTCACTCATGATAGCTATCCAGCAATGACAAATGTTTCCCCTTTTAGCAGTAGAAAGGTACCATGACTGTTTAAACTTACACTTAACACAAAATTAGAGTGCTCTCAATTTGTTTCTCTTCAAATCAAAACATCTAAAGTCTAAAATTGATGGAAAGGTGGGTGTTGCTTTTTTTTTTTTGCTTCAAAGAAATATGCGATTCAGGCCATTTGATACATTCTTTGTTAAATAGTTCTTCTATGCAAAGTAATGCAAGGAATTTTTTCAGTGAGTGTGCTAAAGCTTTAAAAAAAAAGTATTCTAAAAAGATTTTATATACAGTGAAAGAGCTTGGGTAGTGATATTCTTGTGGCGTAGTTAGAGAATATCTTTACTCAATGGTGAAAATAAATATTGTAGGTTGTTCCCTGGAACTAATCATTTTATGTTTAAGCATCTTGTATGTTCTAATAGAAGTTAACAAAAAAGCCAATATACAGGAAACTATGGCCTGTACAGAATCTTTTATCTCTGTTTAGTCTGTGGTGAAGTGTTACAGAATCTTTTATCTCTGTTTTAGTCTGTGGTGAAGTGTTACAATGATGAATGACTTTCAATTCCCACACTTTCCCTTTCTGGCACTAACAAATTTTCATTCAGTGCCAAACTTTCAAGTCAGACAGATTGTACTTTTCAAACTGAAAAGTCCCATTATGGGACTATTTGAAAACTATGTTGACAGTAGTAAACCTGAATAGATCATTATTTGCAGTTTTTTCTCATCTTTTCCTTTGTACTGTGACTCCTGTAATTAAGCCTTCTGTGACAAGCAAGTCAGCAATAGTTTTCTTGCTATATCATGAGGACACATGTGTCTGAACTCATAGGCATGATACAGTCATGACATACTGTTGCACCAACCCCAGTATATTTTCTGTTAGATTAATGAATTCTAAGAATCTGCAGTGGTTTTTCAACTTAAAAGTCATGAAGGGCTATGATTTTTGTGGAAGCTGAAGGTCTTAAAACACAACTGTCACAACTTAAATACAAATTTACACTTAACATCTGTTAAATAATAGTATAAAAAAGTCTTTAGGATAGGAGTAAGAGAATGAGAAAGTTAAGTTTTGCCAGACTTCTGGGTAAGTAGAATTTCTGTAACAAGGATGTTGTAAATATTTGAAGTCACGATGTGAAGTGTTTTTTGGTTGTGTTTTTTTTTTTTTAAATAAATATTGGAACGTAAAGTTAATTTTGTAACTATACATGACTTTTTTGTGTTTTTTTTTTTTTTTTAAATTTGGAATCTCCTGTGTATTTACTGTATAATGGGCCATATTTTTTACAGGAGCAGAATCCTACCCTATTTCTTGAGGCATAAGTTGTATTTTCAGAGTTCTTTCTATTCAACCACTAGTTAGTATCCTGACTGGCTTTTTTTTTTTTTCCTGCCTCTTCATACTATTCAAGAGATAAGATGTGACTTTTTGTTGTCTTCTATCCATTTTCTTGTGGGTATAGTATACAATGGAGTTCTATGGAAAAAAACAAACCAGTCTGTTTGTCATTACTGTTCCTTGTCTGTGTTTCTTTTTCTTTTCCATAATAAAATCATGAGAGCAGATGCGGTTTCTTTTTTGAGGAGTCTCACCATGTTGTGAGAATATTCATAAATAAATAATTCTTATTTGCTGGAAGCATGAATAGACCTTAGTGTTCTGACGTACCAGCCAGGAAAACCAGAACGTAACACAGGCAGGGCCATAGTGTGATAGCTGTTCTGCTTAATATATTGTCTTCAAAAGAAAATTAATAATGTTGCATAATTAAGCACTTGAAAACTGGACATGCTAACAGCATAGCTCTACGCAGTTTTAGCTTAGTATTTTAATGGGTTTGTCTGTAGCATTATATGAAACAGAACCTTGCAGAAAATAGATTGTGTGTTTGTCTAATCAATACATACGTTTAAAATTATGTGAAAGTTGTCAGCCTTGTGCAAATTGCCATTAGGACAATGGTCTGATTTTTTGCTTTTCTCTAATGAAGTCTGGTGAAATATTAAACTCTTTAATGTTTAAACCTTCTGCCTTCCAAGAGAAGTGATGAAATCTTACATGATTTCCTGAACATAATGAAGAAGGTATGAAAGCATAAAATATTACTGTAGAGATTTTTTTGATGTTTTAGGTGTTATTGGGAGGCCTGTAGGATACAACTAATGATACAGTCAGTAGATGCCCATGGTTTCACTCACTCTGAGGCACGCAAATCCCGTTTGTTTTCTGTGTTTAAAACAATTGCTTACTTTCATTTTCATGAGAATTGCTTTGGAGACTTTAAGTAATTGACATTGCTCCCTTCTCCCATGGTTTCTGTTGTATTTGGCAAAGTCTGTGTATTTACCTACATATGGTAGATTTAGAGACCGATATGTTGGTCAAAAGTCAGTTTCAAGTTGAATAATACTTTTTTTTTCAGTTTTGTGATAGGAAAATAATACAGTAAAAATCTTCATTGAGTTTTTGTTACGCAGTTGAAAGCACCATGAATTCAAAGTAGGCTCAGAAACTATTAAATCACATTTATCTTTTTTTTTTTTTTTTTTTTTTTTTTTTTTTTTTTTTTACACTTTGGCCACCATTTGAGTTGCAGGACTTGATGACTGTATGTCCTGGTTTCAGCTGAGAGAGTTAATTTTCTTCATAGCAACCAGTATGGGGCTGTGTTTTGGGTTTGCACTGGGAGCAGCGCTGATAGTGGAGAGATGTTTTTGCTGTTTTTGGGCGATGCTTACACAGACCCAAGGCCTTTTCTGCTTCTCACACCGCCCCGCCAGCGGGATGGCTGGGGGTGTGCAGGGAGTTGGGAGGGGACAGACAGGACAGCTGACCCCAACTGACCAAAGGGATATTCCATACCATATGATGTCATGCTTGCTTTATAAGGGTCTTGGGGGGAAGAAGAAGGGGTGGCAGCAGTGTTCAGAGTGATGGCGTTTGTCTTCCCAAGTAACCATTACGTGTGATGGAGCCCTGCTGTCCTGGGGATGGCTGAACCCCTGCCTGCCATGAGGAGCGGTGAACGAATTCCTTGGTTTGCTTTGCTTGTGCAAATTGTTTTTGCTTCACTTATTAAATTCTTGTACCTGAACCCACGAGTTTTCTCACTTTCACTCTTCTGATTCTCTCCCCCTTTTCTGATGAGGGGGACTGACCAAGAGTCTAGACGGTGCCCAGCTGACAGCTGGAGTAAAACCACGACACTGTAGGAGATTTTTAGCTGCCCAGAATCTGTTGGTGAAGAGATGAAACAGAACACAGTTCCTTAAATGTGTTCAGAGAATATTTTCATACGAAGAAGGAAGCAATTAGGCATAGGCTTTTGAAGATTTAATTATAACTGGTAATAAGAAAAGTGTTAACAGTGTCAAGGTTGAAGGAATAATAAGTGAGAGCAGCTGTCACCAGTGTAAGTCATGATCCCTGGGATAGGAAGGAGTAGTGATAGCAAAATAAAAACAATCGATTTCGGTATGACAGGCTCTGTTAAACTCAGAGAATTGGTCAGTAAAATCATCTGAGAGGCTTCTCAGAGGTACTAAACGAAACTTCAGTCTCTCCAATTAATTATATTAAAGGCACAAATGCATGCTATCCCATTACAGAGAGAAAAGTAGGAACTATGTGAAGTCACTTGCTAAAGCTGAAGATTTATACTGGCGGGCTGCATTATTTGAAAAACTATCTACAGCCAAAGAAGAGTGTGATCTTATTACCACACTAAGCCCCTTGCCTTGATCCAGTTCTGGTGCTTTGGAGCAGAGAGTGAGCAGACTAGGAGAACTAAGCTTGGTGAGGACTCTTTTTCTGTGGACTTCTACTTTTGGCAGCAGCTAGCTGTTAAGCAGTTCAGATATTACATGAAATCTTATTGTTGCAAGTATGTGGTTATCAAACATGACATGGAAACTATCAATTTTCTAAATGTTGGCAGATATACTGAAAATTCAAAATGATCTTGTTAAATGGTGAACGTGATCGGGGAGAGAAGTGAGGTTGAAAATTGCTCAACAGGGAAAAGTATAAGTTGTATTTCAGTCGGAAGTAAAAAACTACACAAGAAGGAACAGCTAAGTATAGGATCATAGAATCATTTAGGTTGAAAAAGACTGTTAACATTACCAAGTCCAACTGTTAACTTAGCACTGCCAAGTCCACCACTAAACGATGGCCCTAGGCACCACATCTACGTGTGTTTTAAGTATCTCCAGGATTGGTGACTCAACCAGTTCCCTGGGCAGCCTGTTCCAATGCTTGGCAACCCTTTGGGGGAAGAATTTTTTCCTAATACCCAATCTAAACCTCCCCTGGAGCAACTTGAGGCTGTTTTCTCTTCTCTGATAGTAGATAGTTGTTTTGCAAATAAAGGTTGTAGTTGACTCCTTAGTGGTAAGACCTTTGAACTAGAGGAATGAGTTGTCTAGACTACATGTAAAATCAATTATCTAAGTCTTCAAGTATCTACTTGCTGCTGTGAAAAGGGAGGAGAAAACCTCATCCCCCTGGTAGATAGCCTACTGTTCTGTTCTCAGGCTTCAGTGAGGAAAAACTGGATTTCATTTTAAAAAAAATAAAAATTAAAAGTATGTGCTTTAGGGAGAAATTGCCAGAGGATGAAATAGTTAACTCCTCTATTGTCTAAAATACAGTGAAGAAGCTGAAAAAGTGTGAGTATATGAATCCATATGTATGTATTTAAACAAAGTGTGCTATTACCATGGGATTGTCTCCAATTCAGTCCTGTTTCAATCAAAGTAAGCACAGCTCTGTGTGTTTCAGTTCTGATAGGAAATGTTGTGAATGCTAACAGAGGAAATGCAGAAAGTGAATTCTCATCCATCACTTTAACACACTCTATATGGACTGAACTGTGATAAGGGATTCTTGTCACCCTGCAGTTTCCAGCTTTCTGAAATACTGCTTTGTACCCTGTCTTTTAAGGGGGTGATAGAGGGTGGGAGGGAGCACAACATGAGCATTTGTGGAAACTTCAATGAAGTTGCTGTGAAGTTGCCTCCAGTGTAGCTCCTTGGACAGTATTTGGCGTTTTGTAAACGACAGGACAAGCTTAGTTTAAAACATGTCTTAAAAGTCTGCCTCTGTATTTTTGATTTTTTTCATTTCTTGTTTGATTGGTGGAACCTTTTGCATTTTCAGTGTCTTGGTGTCATTTTGCACATAAAAGAGCTGTTTCAGGCTATTCCTGCTTTATTATGCAAAATGCTGCTTGCTGTTGACAGAAACTGTTAATAATAAGCCAAAAGCTTTGCTGTCATCTTTATTTTTTGCTGCATTTTGGCAGTTGTATTTAGAGAACAGTAGCTCAAAGTCCTAATATCTATGTATACTGTAAATGTTTTTAATGATAATTTCTGCAAAATTAATTTGAGAATGTAAGTGGATATTTGCATTTGGTTAGTCTGGGGATTGAATCTGTCTTTATAAAAACCTGACAGTTGTGGAAGCTGGCCGGGCACACAAACACAGCTCGGGAAATAGTTGGGTGTTGGTTAGCAGATGGTGAGCAGTTGTGCTGTACATCACTTGTATATTCTTTTTTAATTATTATTGTTATTATCCTCTTCCTTTTCTGTCCTATTAAACTGTCTTTATCTCAACCCACAAGTTTTACTTTTTTTCTATTTCTATTCTCTCCCCCATCCCACCGTGAGGTGGCGGGAGTGAATGAGTGGCTGTGTGGTTGTTTTAGATGGCTGCCAGGTTAAACAACACGGTGTTGCATGTGTTGTAGTAAATATTGAATGTTTGTACTGAACATTTTGCAAAATACTTCCCAGTAATGAGATCTGATCATTAGCAAAAGGATAATCTATTTGTATTTTCTATTAAAGTGAAGCACTGTTCTGAATATCTTTAAGGATTGTCATGTTTCTATAATCACTGTTTTGATAAAGAGGAGTATTTTTTTTCTTCTGGTTATATTTAGAATTTATTCTCAGGAATACTTCTCTGTTCCTCTTCAGTTGGATTTCAGAAATGCTTTTTCTAGTAAAAGAAGAATTTTCTATACTACGATGGATTTTTTTCAACACCAGATGGTGACACTAGGTGTGTCTTTAAAAAAAAAAACACAACACAAGTGAATTGCGTGTAATGTGGGTTTTGGATCCTTAGAGCTAAGAGTTTTTCTTTTACAGGTACAGTGAGCCACGCTACTTTCTAGTTAGATGTAAACTTTACATGCAGGATTCATGTAAATGTGTATTCCAACAACATATTTTTGAGTGTTTTAAATTTCTGTCCATCTTGTTAGCCTGTTCAAAATAACCTAGGGATTATTTGACCACACTAGTGGATGTACAGTTTGGCTGTCCATCTGTATTTCTGTCACAGAAGGTAATCTGAAAAAAGGACCTTGATTTATGTTTAGTTGAACTGCCCTTGGTTCAGTGTAATTTGGTTGCTTGTAGGATACTTCTTTGTTTCTTATATGAAGTTTGTGCTTGTGTGAGAACTCATTAAAAGACCAAACCTCTGCTTTTTATTGGTTTTTCTTTGAAACATGAATGTTCTGGATCTACTGTTTGGGAAGAGCAAGTCTCTACCTCTAAAAGATGGAGTTTCCAAACAGTGGGATTTTTTTCATGCTAATTAATTTGTTTAAAAGAGGCTAAGATACTGAAATTATCGAGTCAGTCAACTATGGATAAGAGTGTAGGTGGCTCTTTGTCCATGATGACAGGAAGCAGCTGATTTTTCTGTGTGGTGATTTGTTCGTTGTGTTTTCCCTCTTTAGACTACTGATTTATTTTCTTTAGGTAATATGTTATAGCAGGCAACTGGAGTGTTTTATGAATACAACCTGAAGCCAAAGCATATTTTTAGATAAGGGGCTAGGAGACTGAGAGTGCAGGTATCTTGAGGCAAAGGCAATGTATGAACACCCTAGTGAAATGTATGTATGGCCTGGTTTTCTTTTGAGATTTTGTTTTTTATTTTTTATTTGGAGGTCGTGGACTCTGCAGCTTTTGATTGCTTCTGTGCATGTATTAGTGCCTTTCACCATTCTTCAGCCCAGAGCTCTAAAAGTGTTTTGTTCCCCATGCGTGAACGATAGCCTGAGTGTATTGCACTGTGGACCAAGATGTTGGGACAGAGTTACCCCTTCTACAGGAACAGACTATTCTGGATATGTGGTCTGCAAGTCCTTGAACAGATCATATTGGAAGAACTGGTTTTAAATAATTTTCCATACCTTCACTTTTGCTGCAAATAAATCATTCAGAAGTAGAGTATATTTCCCTAGTTGCTCTGAAGCATCTGTTCTAGCATGGGAGGGCAGCTGATTTTGCAAAGTGCTTGTCTGGGATGTATGTGCTATTCCTGGTTTGGTTCTTTGGTTTCTTTAGCTTCTATAGTATCTTCTTAGCTTCCAGTTAATATACTAGAAGCTACTTTTTAAGGTACCCAACAGAAAAATAGTGTGCTTGAAGTGCCTTCAGTGCTACAGCCAAGCATACATATAAGTGTGTGCATATATATATATGTTATTTTTCTGGCCTTGGTTAGACTTCAGAGTGTTATAAATTAGTCTTATTCCTTCTCCCACATCACTTTTTTTTTGTTTTGTTAACTACATGGAACATGTTTCCACTAAGTATTGTTAGTAATTATGTTCCTAAAGGTCATTTCTATAGGAGATCCATATGGTATACATGATATGTGGTGCTGTGACATCATCTTCAATTTCCTCATAAGTGAATAACAGTTTGAAATTAAAGTAACCTTGTATTTATCCCTTACATTAAAAGTTTCTGGACTTGTAAAGAATTGAAAGGTGATAGACAAAAAATTAATTTTTCTTATTTTCTGTGAAGAGAATATAGAATTTGCTACACAGGCACCATGCAATGATAGGGAAGTACTTTGTTTTTAATAAAGCTGGATTGGAAGTAATCAACAGAAAAGAAATGAAAACATTCTCTAAACTTCCACCAAAACTGTCTGAATGTGGGGCTAGGTTGGCAAGAGGCTATCAGGATTAAGAGACAGACAAGCCTCTTCTGATGAGGAAAAAGGTGGAGCATGATCTCCTCTTCCTTGTTTGTGGCAACAGCTGATGCAGGTAGTATGTGTGAATCATTGAGTTCATAAAACTTTTGTCACTCACAGATTTTTCTTCTGCATTTAGGAGCTAAGGGGGAATACTGCCTTTATGACAAGCTAGGGAGGCTGCAGATGTGTTGTCTGTGTTCACAGCACAGCTGCAATGTGAAAACAATGTAGACTGTGATCGACATGTTTTCGTGGGGTCTGTTATGCAAACAGAAATAACGAAAAAACCCAAAACACTTCACAACTCTGAGTAGTCTTTCTTCAATCTTCTGATTTACTGTAATAGTAACTCATGACTATTGCCTTGATATTATTACTTATGACAACATACACAGGAAGGAGATAATATTATGAATGTCTCAGTTCAGTTCCTTTTCCTGCATTTCATTGTAATCTGTCTATCCTAATGTGACGTATTCCAGATGAACTGAGCAGGAAAGTAATTCGTTATAGCAAAAAAGGAGGGAGTTGAGTTAAAAGCCTCATTTGTCAAGTAAATGAAAATTGTCTTTATTCTGATTGCTTGATATTTGTGAAATATGGACAATTTCAGAAACCCTTTTAAAAAGAAAAAGAAAATTTTCACTGTTCCAATTAGACCTCTTTGGGAAGCACTAATTATTATCTCATGCAGGAGAGGAAAAAGGTAATGAGCACTTCCATATTGTCACTGCTAACCTTGATTAGTCCTTCAGATAAAACATTGGTTTCATTCAGTATTTATTATACTTCAAATTGGCAGAATGTAATAATTTAGAGCTGTAGTAGCTTTAATATTTTTCTTAATCAAATATTACTGCCAATAGTGTCTTGGGCTCAGAGAAGTGCCAGTACAGACATCTTTCCTTTACAGTCCAAGGGTTACAGTGTTCCCTTGCTGTGTCTGGACTTGCTTGTCATAAACTGATTCCTTGGAATGCTTCTTTTAACAAATTTGAGATTTCTAATATGTGCCCTGATATGGGTACCCATCTCATTGGGAATGCTCACCTTGATAGAAATAAAGAACAATCCTTTGCAGTGTTCCTTTTATTTGGGACTTAAGGGGCAGATTTTTCTCTACTACTTCTGTAAGTGAACTTACAGACCTAATTTAAATTTATTTAATTCCTTTAAGTTTGAATTGAAGTATTAGGTGAAAAAAACATACCACTTTGAAAGTACACTGTATGGAGCACATCCCTAGCAAACAGGATATAAGGATTAGAACAGAAATTACTTTTTTGGACAAGGTATAGCTCTAATTCAGTGAAGTTGGCAACTGCTAAGGAAAATGTAGGCAATTTTGATGACCACAGGAAGAAAAGGTAATTTTTCTGGTTTTCAAAATTTGTTAGATCTTGTGATGCATCTGTAATAACAGTGATTTTTGGCATATGTGTAGATTCATGCTTCCATTGTTATGATACAAACAAAATTCTATTGATGCAAGATCCCTAAATTCTGCTTAAAAGCATTCAGAGAAAGAAGAAAATTATGATACAGAAACTCTATCACCACTGCATGTAACAAATGCTTGCTTATGTAAAACCAGGTGAACTAATCGATGCTGAACTTTGTTTAATTTAAGCAGCATAACAATAATGTCAACGTTTCAGCCACACCTGACCTGATATTTGACAATGCTATCAACATGTTGAAATTAAATACAAAAGTAATTAAGCACTCATTACCCAACTTTATTCAGTGTTACAGTTTTTATGTGGCTTTGACTTGTTTCATGAGCTTCAGTTATCAAATAATTTTCCACTGAATGCTTTTTCTATTCTTATGCAAGTGATTGTTGGCCTCTTGTATTTGCTTTAGCAAGCAGATTAAGCAGATTCATTTTGAGTCTGTAAATGTAGTGTAATTTGCCTGATCTCTTTTGTTGACTATTATTAAATCTCATGAGAGAGAATAGAGCCATTAAAGTATTTCGAAGGCATCATTTCTGTTTAAATAAATTGAATAAAGAGGGAGACAAAGTTGGGCAGAACCTATTAAGTTGAATTTTCCGCTTTTTGGATGCCAGCAAAAATCTTGATCTTCAGTACTACCTGTAGACTGATAAAGACAGCAATCCCATCAACATTCTGAGAGCTAAAACAGTAGCCTCAGTTCTTGCAAACGACTAGGCTTTCCTTTGTTGTTTCCTTGTCATTTCAAAGAAAAGTAAACCAACTGATTGCTGCTGCTAGACTTACCTTCTTACTAAAGTGTTTTTGTTTAAAACATATGTGTCAGCATACTAAAGTAGATAATTTTGTGCTAGTGCACTTTAATTAATAATCTGCAACTTGAAGATATTAGCTTAAAATATTTTGGATACATAAAAGGCTTATTTTAAGCTTTTCTAATAGTTGCCACTGATGCGTAAATTAAATATCACTGATTACTTAGAGTGGGAGGCTGTGTTTCTTACTGTGGGAAATAAAAGTGAGTAATAGGTTAATGCCCGTAGTAGTGTGTCTGAGGACACTTTATTTCTAAACTTTCTTTGACTTGGAAATCTCTGAACATAACTTTTTCTACAGTTACTGTTGGGTTTTTTTGTTTGGTTTTGTTTAAAGCAGCAGAAATGATAACTTCGGAGGCGTTAATTTTCTATTTGTTATCTGGAAGTAGCCTTATACAGAAATATAACAAGAAGTGGCCAAGTTGTGTATTTATATGTAGCATGGTATCCAGAAGTTCTGTTAGAAAAAAAATAAAATATAGGCAATTCATATGGTCTCAGTGAGACTTGGGTTTTGTTTGTTTAGGTGTTGAGGAGTATTTGACATGAATTTTTTTAATATCTCTCTTTCCCTTCAATGCAGAAGTCATTGATTATTTTTTTTTAATTTTTTTTTAAAACTTGGAAAACAATTTTGTATCCTGAATCATACTTGTATTAACTAACAAACAAAATTAAATGTATTTGACACTTCTTCATTTCAGGAAGGTGGAAACAACAGTTTCAGTATCCCTGCTGAGCTCAGATATTCACATAATATGTCACTTGTGAGATTACTGTGGTGTAATGTCCATGTTTCACTTAACAGCTCTCCAAAAAAAAATTATTTCTACAGTTCTTATTTCTGATTTATCTGAACTCTTGGAATTTACAACTGAAGCTAATTCCATTTCAGAGTTCAAAGGGGGTATGAGAGGAAGGAAAAAGATGTCACCCACAGACTTGACCCATGTCAGAGATCTTGTCTAAGGACTAATCAGTCTTGATTTGCACTGAGTGCTTGGCTGTTTTAAAGGTAGAGCAGCATGGCAAAACTTGAGGTGGAACATAGAGTGTGAAAAGAATTATGAGACATTGTAGGACTTTGGCTTTTGAATAGGCTGAGGAAACAGAAAATTGTATGGATGGTGGATGAGGAGGGTGGAAACAGGCATTTGGGTGTAGAAGGCTTTTGTACAGGGAGATGTGGTGGTCCCATAGGGCCATCCGTAACTGGATGCCTTTAAGTTTAGCAGGACTTCTCCCGTACTTTCTTTTTCACAAAGCTGTTCAATTTGCCCCACTCTTAGACATATGGAATTCCTCCTCTTAAAGACAATTAGGACATCTATTCAATTCAGAAATCAATCGAAAAACAACAGCAGTGACAAACTAATGTTGTGTGGTACAGTCACTGAAGGTGAGAGAATTTTGGCATAAATGTTACTGTGGAAGCGAGCAAAGAGACCCTGATTTTACTCCTTGCTACATATCCTGTTAGCAGATCTAATGTGGCACAAAATGTTTCTGTAATGTTGCTTCATTATTATTAATGATGGAAATGTAAAACTTGACATTTTGATGTATTCTCATAAGATACAGAAAGTGTTTGACTTTAAATATCCAGAGAGTTGTTATATCAGGCTCCTATCAGTGTTGTCATTTTTTAAAATACTGCCTATAGGGTGAAAGCAGAAATCATGTTAGGAACACTTGTGTTTTATAATCAATGAAACACGAAATTGATGCTACAGCTGTAGAAAAGCCTGTATTAGTAACTAGCTCTTTTGGAGAGGAATAAAGGCTATGGAAAATGTAAAGGGAAAAGTTTTTCTGGGATTTGATGGACTGTGAACATGCAGTGAAGAGGACAGGGCTCTTATTTCAGCCTGACAATCATTAGTAATGGGTCAAGCGCCCCCAGTGTAATTTTTTAAGTAGTGAGTTTTCATTGCCAAGTGTGTGACTCAAATTTTTTAAATTTGTCATTTCATTATTACTACTGCAATCAAAGCAAAAAATGGAGAAAAAATGGAGAGGAGAAAGGAGACTGTGTCTGGTGATGGTGATAAGCTCAATAAAATAGATTCATTTAATACGATTGTTACTTCAGAATCTGTCTTAAAACATATAATATACTAATCAAAGTAGGCAGTAACTATTTCAGTGTGTTCTTTTCTAGTTACTTAATTACAAATACAAATGTGAAAACACCAGTGTATGTGTGTTCAGGATTTTAAGAGTTGGGTGAAATCCTTACACTTCATACAGCTCAGAATGCATTCAGTAGAACATTCACAAAAGCTGAACACTGTATTGAATGGTGCGGAGTGTCAGGTAAAGTATAACTTGAGTGGGACAAAGAAGAGCAAGTCAGCAATATTAAATACAATAATGTTAGTCCCACTCTAAAAGATAAATAGAGGAGGAGCAACGAGGTTTCTCAAGATTTTTAAATAATTTACAGTTCAGTTTTAGACAATTATTGCCTCAACAAGTTTCTCTCAAAAGTACCTGGTTTTATGGGTGTTTTGTCTCTGTAGTCATACCGTTTTGCACTTCCCCACACTGAAATTAATTTGCTAAAGGCCAGTTTATTTCATTCAGTTGGATTCCTTCGAGAGTTCATCAGATAAAATAACACCAATGTCAAATACAGTTCACTTAATACTCATTAATAATACTTAAGTTTGAGCACTTCTACCAGTCTATTACGCTCAAAACTGAACTGAAGCCTATAAATAAAATAGATCTATCATACTGGCTCTTCAGGTCTTAACACATTTACTTTAAGTTCAGAGGAATATTAACAGCATTTATTCAGATAAATAGGTTTGTTATGGAGGAGCTGATAGTGTATGATTTATGCCAATGATTCTTCACTCAGACTTAAATGCATGAAGTTTCACAAGATGCCCCGCCCCGTACAGTCCAGTCTACCCCTTTTCATCCAACACTCCTTGTACTAACTCTCAAGCTCATTATACTCGCTCATGTTTAATTTCCTTGCGTAGAGGGTTAATCACTAATGACAGCCAGTTTAAAAGGTGTAGGATCACTTTGTGGATCAGCACTGTCACAAAATGACACCAGAAGTTTGTAAGGTAACTGAGTTGTAAGCTATGATGTCACTCTGGAGCAGCATGGGGGGAGAGAGGGACATCTGGCTTGAATTGGTTTCATTTGGATTCTAAAATTTTCATTGAATGGTTTGGGTTGAAAGGGACTTAAAGATAATCTAGTTTACACACCCTGCCATGGGCCAGGACACCTTCCCCTAGACCACGTTGCTTAAAGTCACATCCCACCTGGCCTAGAAGGCATTCAGGGATTGGGCCTCTTCAACCGCTCTGGGCAACCTGTGCCTGCAGTAAAGAATTTCTTCCTAATAATAATCTAAATTTCCCCTCCTTCAGTTTAAGGCCACTTGCCCTTGTCCTGTTGCTCCAAGCTCATGTGAACAGTCCCTCTCCAGCTGAAAATGAAGCATAGGTTTTTCACTACAAGGATAAACTACCCTATGCATGCTATCTTAAAGCATTGATCCATATCACTTCTGAATTATGAATTGTAAACAAGTACTATGCTCTTAAAAATTATACTAGGTTTTCTCTCCCCCCACCCCACCCCCTACTCACTCCCACACTAATTCATTCCTAATCAGGTGTAACATTTGAATTATGTGGCTCTTCCCACTGGGATACTGAAATGATCAAATTTATCCTCATGACAAAAATTAACCCAGTGCTAGAAACTGTAAAAATGAACTGCGATCAGTCTGGTCCTTGCATCTTTTGTGATTTCATGTTAAGTTTTCATTCATGTCATCCAGTGATTGGTCACTGTGAGCGACGTCTGGGAAATCATTAGCTGCTAAGCTGTTTCACTGTAGATTAATGTTTAGAAGGTAGGTTGACTGAACACTACTAGACTTATGTATGCTTTTGAATTACTTGTATTTTGGTGATGCATGGGCTCATGGTTGTTGAATTACTTCAGGACAGATGGAAAGAAGGACAAGTATAATTCAATCTATAGTTTATATTTAGTAGACAAAAATTCTATTGACATAACTTTTGAAGAATCAGAACAGAATATCAGAAGTGTTCTCTGCAACAGGGGCCAGTTACTTAGGCTTTTTGTGGAGTAAATTTAATAATGTTTAACGACTCTCTGAATAACCTGTGAAAAAGATTCATCATTATCAAATCTATTAATGTCTATCTTTAAGAAACATCTATTGTCTTCATCTTAAATAACAAGGGTAAGCCCTGGACTTTTATTAAATCTAGTGACACAAAAGCTGTCTTTCGCTTGACTTCTAAAATGAACAGCGATACCTTTTTTTTGTGTTAACTGCAGTAAACTACTCGCAGGATTAAATCAGAAAATGTTATTTAATCGTATTGCATTGTAATTGTGTTGCATACACAATTACAGATAACTGTCATTAGTTGCTGAAAGAATAGTAAAATCACAACTGGAAAGTAATTACTTTTAACAGAGTTAATCCCACAATGATATCCAGTTCTGATTGTGAAACCTATAGGTCTGGGCATGCATTTCCACGTGCCAAGAGAGTTGTTACTTGGAATTACATATAAGTAACTTATTTGCCAAAGTTATGAACCCTGCCTAACAGGCATATTCAAGGCTTTGAGTTCATTCCCTGCTGTTTAGGCTCATATGTGGCTCACTTTGTACTTTTGTGTTGTTGAGTTTCGGTGATGGCTTCACTTGAGTATGAGAACAGCATACAGCTGCTATGTCAACCCTGAGCTCTCTGATCTCCTTAGCCGGTTAAAATCAACATGATTCTAGGCTGCAAAAATAAGTAGCAGTGAACAGTTTTTTGTGCGTCTGCTTGCTTTACGTTGAGGAAGATCATCAGATGTATGGCTCAGTGGTAGTATCTGAACATAAATCCATATAGCTTATATTAAGAAAATTCTGATTTATAGGACTTTAATGTCTGTATAAGACTGAACAGCAATGAATAGACAAAGAAAAACAAGACATGACTTTTGAATTTAAATAAAAGGAAGCTGTAAGGGATACTTCTATAGTCCAAATGAAATTTAGCTTTACACAAAGCAAAGATGTATCATGGCGGATGTCATGACTGGTTGTTAGAATGGCTTCCTTGTGGTAGCTGAACTGAGTGTTCTAGGTGACTTCAAGTTGGATGGCAAGTAAAGAAGGGATGATGCTCTAAGGTAGACCTGTAGATGTTCATGATTTTGAATTTTCATCTGTTAGAGATAAAACTGAGGTGAGATTTCTTAAAATCCCTAATTCCCTATTGTTCATTTACATTTTAATATTCTATCAGCCCTGTTGGGAAGTGTTAACATATGCAGCAACTTGTTTGTTGAGACACCATCCAGGCCACTTGTTGTGGGTGTAGGAATATACTTGGATTCAATTTCTGGAGGAAAAGCCCTGATTTATCCTAAGATTTAACAGTAACACCTGTGTTGTGGTTTGCTTGGAGGCTCCCCCACCCCCCAGAGTTCACTATTGCTGCTGATGGTAGATTTCAAATTTAAATGTTGAATTCTGTTTGAAACTGTCTTTTCCTGAATTCTCATTAGGTGTTTGGACTTTTGGGTTAATTCCTTTTTGTGGCAGAAATCTGAAAGGCACAACACAGTTTTCTAGTAGTTTTTTTTAAACACTGGTGTATGAGAAACAGGGACTTTCAGCAATATATAAAAGAATAGGACACTCCTGAAATCTGAACCTATGAGGTTGCACAGATCAAATTTCAAGTTACTGATGTTTCTTGGACTTTGGAACACACAATTCAGGTAAAATGTCCTCAGTTGAAGGAGGTTGCATCTGTGCTTTTGATGTTCCTTTCATTTCCTGTGTAAATGAGTACAAAAGACCTCTTGGGTATAGGCATGTAGAGCAGAAATAAAATGATCAAAAGGATCTCTAGCTCTCAGATGGCTGATTCTTTTTTCTGTATGAAAATTTGGAAGAAATTCAAATTCCTGTGGAAAGTACTTTTGTGTACTCCCATTGCGAGTACGCTTGTAATCTCTGTAAGTTATCTGTGTATCTTTATGTTATATATTGATTTTGTGCCTTGATATTCAGCTTGCTTTTCTGAAAAATAAGGTGTATGACAAGTTAACCTAAAGGAAGTGCTGCTTGTGTGCCTTATACACAATGAAGGCTGTTTAGGAGGAAAGTAAGATCTAGTTGAGAGCAAATACCAGTCAAGAGAAATGATAGCCAATAGAGTTTTCAGTTCTAATCCAGTTCTATTCCTACAAGTAAGTTTTAAGTGATTGTATCAAAGCATCAAAATAATGATGCTTATAGAATTAATCAGAAAATTCTCCTTTAACCTATTGGTGGTAAATAAAGATTTCAGACATGGTGCTTAGGTACCAAGATACATAGCTTCGAAGATGAGAAATATGAAAAGAAACTTGTAACTTTGGACTGTTCAGTCCGTGGTATTGCCTCTCAAGTGGAAATAGAAATAGTAGCATTAACTTAGCAATATTTTTTTAATAGTACTACAAAAGTTAGTTTGAAAACATGAATTTCGGGCATCATGTATTTGCAGAAAATCTGGGAATAGAATAGTGTATAAACTGTTGTTCTGGCCACTACTGGAGATGGGTCACTGGACTTGGATGGATATTTTATTTGACTGAAACTTGTTTTGTGATGCCATAAGAATCTGAAAGAGAGAATTTTATTTTTTCTTAGGGATTCTTAGTCATAAAACTACTCAAAGGTACTTGGAACAGCTCCAGATATCTTTTTAGTCTTCACATTAGGCCTTCTTACAAAATAGAAAGAGTTTTAATTCTGTAGTTCACTTATGGAACCAAAAACTTTGACTAAACCAGAGCTGCCCCTATGAAACCTTAAAAGACTATTATGTTCTTATTAAAAAGTTAATTGCTGGAAATGTTGTCTCTAATTGTGACCTTAATTAATGGCTTTCTACCATCCCCCAATGTCTGTCTTTTAAATTATATTAATAAGATTATATGCACCCATGATTTGAAAGTAGAAAGGATTTATAATCTAACTTCTAAGTGCTTTTGGTGTTGTAGGAAAGCTAATCTCATTTGAACAGGAGCTAGACCTCTACAGAATATCTGAAATATTCAATGGATCTTGGAATGATGAGTATTGTGATTTACTGGAAGCTGTAATATATGTGACTACAAAGAAAGGTCCTTCCAGTCACTCAGCTGAAAAATAAGTCCCCCATCATCCAAAATAGCTAGTAGAATGAAACTATTTGTATCAGTAACTGTCCATACATGAAGCACAGTTTCTCCATTTCAAAAACATGTAAGTTGTCAGTGGCCACTGTTACTATTTGAAAACCAAAGAGGTATGCCACATACAGTTCTGATTTCTCTACTTTTGCATGTTGATTTGAAAGTGATGATAGCTATGAAAGATTTAACTGCTTTTTCAGATTAAGAAATATATATTTTCATGTCTACAATATAAAATACGGGTATATATATCTGCTAAGACTAATACTTAGTACATAGAGTACTGTATTTCTTCTTTCAGTACCTCTTATGTTGTCTATTTTTAGTATTGATTTTTTTTTTTTCAATTTTAATCTTTGCATCATGGAACCGAGTTCAGTAATTCCGTTAAAATGATGCACTTCTGGTAGAATTCTTGGAATCAAAGTTATTAAATTGCTTTTTTTAATGGCAGTTTTCCTCTGGGGTGTTAGCTGGTGAGTTTGTGCAATATGTTTTAGAAACTACATTGCTTTCTCTGGGAAATGGTTTATTCATATAGCAATAACACAAAGACATTTTATTGTCAGAGATTGTATAAAATTCAGTTGTGGTGCTTCTGCAAATTTTCTTCTGTATAAAGAATGAAAATGTCTTGCTGAAAGATCATGAGTCACTAGCATTGGTAATTGCACAGATTTTGTAAGTTTAAGCACTAAAAATATGCTCCGCTACCTAAAAATGAAATAGTTTTCATTTTATCTTCATTATCATAAAGCATTTCAATAGATTAGGAAAAAGGTGATGAAGAAATTTTGCTGAATTTGGAGACGTTGAGAAAATTAATAAGTTCGTTGTACCATTATTGACCAGAGTGTGTTCATATCAGTTAACAGCTGTTCCACTGAGAATATGAACAGGATAAAAGATCCAAAACCCTATTTCAGTTATTATTGGTGCTTACCATCTTATGGTATTACCATAGATCATCTTTTAAGATGATGTGATGTACTATACCAATTTTTCCCCTCTGTTTTTACAGATCCATTTTGAAAGGTCATTGGAAAAATCTGATTAGCTTGATTCATTGCCATTTCAATAAGTACAGAGCTCATGTTATTACAGTATGCATTATTTAGTTTCTTTCTTCCGTGCTCCCTCTGCGTTCCAGAATCTGACTTAGCCTGATGCCTTACAATGAACTCTTCCGTTTTCAAATATATCTGTTTCAATCTGAAAGTTCCACTGGTGAATGAAATATTGTCTCATATTATCTGAATGTTTTATACTTGTAGTGATGATCCAGTAATAATAATAATCTTGGACAGTTCCCTATGACTCTTAGCTTGATGTATTCACTGGAATGCAAGATCAGTAAGTGATTGCTTCCCCTGAGGTGTGTGTAAAGACGTGCTAAGAGATTCGTACTGATTGTCTTTAATCTGCCCTTTTTTAGCTTCAAATCTGTTTGACATAGCAAATTTGATAGTATTTTCATATCATTCCATGAGCATCTCTTGCCTATTTGCAGCTTGTAGGTTATTCTTAAGGGACCGGAGGGAAAATGACTGAACTTTTTAAAGTGTTTTCTTCTGTAGCAAAGAAACACCTATAATGCTTGCTAGATGAATTAAAAAGTATTTAATCTGAACAAAGATAAAACCAATGTAGCTATTGGTCTTCTGCAGTACGTTGGAAAGGTTATCAAGTGTGTGGGGTGCCTATGGGTATAGCATTTGTGACTTGGTCAGTATTCCAGCTTTTGGGGATTAGTTTTTGAAGGGTGCTTAGGAAATTAGCAGAGATATGTTAATACTTTGTTATTGTCTAATATTGCGGTTTATGTGTTGTATTGCTGGTACTGAACGTATACTGATTAAGTGTTTTTAATAAATCAAACTGCTTTGACAGTGAATGATGTGTAGGTTTTGAAATGAGTAGTTTTTTCTTGAGACAAAGTACTTAAAGTAACGTGCTCAAAAAAATTTAGGAGTGTTCCAGCTACAGTTGAAGTGCAGTTAAACCTGCATGTTGATATTTCCCTACCATTGTCCACTGTGACTACTCTTTTCTTACATCATAGCTACAAAAAACCCCAACCCTTACTTCATTAGTAACCTCCCATGGAATACAATGTAAATTCCAGGTCTTCGTCATAAGCCTTCAGTTAAGCAGTCTTTGACCAGAAATCAGGTAAAAGTTACTGCATTTTATTTGTACTTCTGTCATGAGGAATTAGTGTGTAAAACAAACAAACAAAACAACAAACAAAAAAATCACCAACCAAAAAAACCCTAACTAACAACCAATCAACCAAAAGTAAAAACAAACCCAAACACCAACAACCTCCCCCTTACTTAAAATAAGCAGCAAACTTTGGAGAAAAATGAAACCCTACCCCAGTCCTACCTGTTATTCTACAAGCCCAGTTGCCTGCCTTGGGCAGCTGCTTTTCGTTCTTGCAGTAATTGTTTGACATTCCAGGTACCTCTCCCAGGACTTCAGTAAAATTGTGTGCAGAAGGCCTAAGTGGTCACAAGGGTCTCTTCTGGCTTTAAAAGAATCTAAGAAATTACTGACTCCTGAAGGTTGCAAAGCCCTTTCAGTTTCTACTGAATGAACTGGAATTGAATGTACCAAGTCCTTTGCAAGGAAGCAGTGTTTATAAGGAAGCTTTCAAAGATTTTAATGTGCTATAAAAGGTGAAGTTGAATCTGCTCTGATTAGCACCTGTAAATGAGCTTGAACTGACATCAGATGCTGACAGCCCCCTTCTGCATAAAAGTACAGATAATTACCCAAGTAGTAATTTCCTGGATGGGTTTAGGCTGACAGAGTTTGTTCTTTCTGTATGTATCGCGGGCTTCAGTGAAAGTTCCTGTCATGCTGAAACTCCAGTATTTGGCATTGCCTGTTAATCTTGTACCTATAGAAGACAGCAGGGAAAATTCTAGTTGACTACAGGGAGTTTTGAGTTGGGAGCTGAATGTGATTAAATAGCCTATGGTGTTTTTATAACATTAATGGTAAGAAGTGCGTGATTATTTTTTTTAATGTCTGTGTGGAGGGTGGGGTATGGGGAAGAGAGAGGGCAGATAGATTTTTTTTTTTTTTATTATTATTATTATTTTTTTTTTAAATCTGCTTAGAAAGTTTCAGGCTCAGGGTGTCTCAGAGCCCTTGTGATGTTTACAGTTCACAAACCAAATTATAACTTTTTCTAATGTTCAGCCATGCATTGACACCCAGTACTTTGTGGTGGAACCTGACTTGTATATTTTTCAGCCTGTAACAACACAAAGGTATTTACAAAGAACTAGGAAGAACAATTAAGCAGCTTTATAGTGCTTCCTCACATTTTAAGAGTCAAACTGATGATACAGAGGGGGTTCCTGGAAATGTTTCTCATCAAGCATTCCTCGATAGTTACCACCTTACAGGGGAAACATGAAGCAGTTTCCAGACAGCAAACGGGTGAATCACATGTGATCGCTTGTGTTTAAGAAAGAATTTCAGACCTAAGCTGCAATAAAATTGCAGCAGCACAATTGCATGGAAAATTATACCCTTGTAGTAATGATAGGTGTCATGTTAAGCAGCGGTTCTCTAGGTATCGGACGTTGTAGGTCCTGAATTCTGGTACAATGCCAGGATGTCATCACTGAAGAAACCTACAGCAAGAGCAAGCTGATCCATGGGTCCTATCTATAAAAAATAAAATAAAATAAAAATAATTCAGATTATGTCGTTCACATGTCCTGATTGGAATGATCACAACTTAAAGTGCGTTGGTGTGCAAGGAACAAGAGGCAAGAAATTTGATTTTTGCAGAGCTGCTTGTTGACTAGAATAGAATAGAATCATTAAGGTTGGAAGAGACCTCAAGGATCATCCAGTCCAACCATCCCCCCCCCACCTATGAACCACTAAACCATGTCCTTCAGTACCACGTCTAACCTTTCCTTAAACACCCGCAGGGATGGTGACTCCTCCACCTCCCTGGGCAACCTGTTCCAATGCCCGACCACCCTTTCCAAGAAGAACCAAAGTGGCTGCATGCACGGTTATTTCCTGATTTCAGGCTGCTGTAAGTTTGGAGGGCCTTTGATATCTAGCCTCGTCAGCCTTGTAGAAGATCTAGCAGTTCTGTTTTAGCTGTTGCTATTTCAAAACACTTTCTTAAGTACTTATAGGCTTTTATTTTAATAGACAACAAGTGGAGACACACTTAGGAAGTTAAAATTTTTAAAAAGTGTTAGAATCAAACAAGTGTTAAATTTGTGATTTGTTAAAACTATCGTCTTTTTTTGAGTATAATTTTAAGAGTTGTCAACCTTTCCATATAATACTTAGTATGGAGGATGTGTTTTTCAAATATTGTTGCTGTTTAAATATTTGAACAGAGAGATACCATATAGTATGTATTCATATTTAAATATGTATGAAGATTATACAGACACATATGTATGCAGAATTCATGTATATCCAGACAAAATGTAGCATGAATATTATGTTCTTAAACAATTGCTACATAAGAGATGAATAGATGCTTTTGTTGATCATTGAAGATCCACTAGGTGAAAGTCCTGCTAGTTCTGAGTAACTGCTGTCTGAGTGGGATATACCTTGACAATCAGACAAGAATTCACTCTCTGGTGGACACATGTATAAAGAATACTTTGATTCACAGATTTGTTTTTTTTAATGATTTTACAAGCAATACAGTAAAATTCAATGAGAGTTTTCCGGTGATATGCAATGTTTCCTTTAGGTTATTGTTCCAGAAAATGTCGAATTACTTGAGGCAGTTTTTTTTGCAGGAGTACATATTGGTATCAAATTATGTTCAGTTTGCGGTTTTCAAGAAACAAGGGGACTAAGACTTGAATCATAATCATCAGTATTCTGGGATGTGTAAACTGCACTCGTTTTTTTTGTAGGGTGAGTGATTTGAGGGGAAGGGGTTGAGGAAAGTGAACTGTTTCTAGCATATCTTCCTAAATCAAAAAGCTGGGGCTTCTAATAATTTCTTATATATGGGCACAAATTAGTGAGAAACACTTGCCTTCTGCTTACGTCGATTAGGTTTGGTATTGATTTTGATGATGGATTTAAGCTCTTTGGACCTGAGCTATTTTCAGAAAACGTCTCTAATCTACTAATAAGCTTTACTGTTAGAAATGTGTTGGACAAAAAAAGCTGTAGAACTGGTAAAATAATGTGTTTGAGAGTTGACCTTTTTATACTTGCATGCCTATATCAGTCTTCTCTGAAATATATATTGTTTTAAACTGTAAGAACTGAAATATTCTTTTCCAGGAATGTCTCCCAGTAGGCTTTTCTGTTTGACAGTGGTCCTTCTAACTATATGATATTGAAACTCAAAATTATTTGGCTATATACCTTGAAAGAATTTGAAAATTGTTTTGTGATTATACAGAGACAACTTTCAAAAGCAAGTTTTATCTGGTATCTGTTTCCCCTCATAATTGTGTAAAGTTATTGCTTCTTATTGAGTAAACTCTGTTACTAGAATAGCTTTGAAAAGTGTACCAAAAAAACCCTGCAATCTTGTCAAAGTAAATTCTATCTAGAATTTAAATTAATTCAAATTTGAGTCATCTATTTTTAATTGTCTTTCACTGTGGCAGGAAAAAACACAAACAACCCAGAATTGAGTTTTGATTGTGACACAGCTTCAGAAACTTTCAAACCACAAAAAAGTCTCAGACAAAAAACCCTGTAATGGGAAATCCGTCACTTTTGAGGGTTATCTGAGCCACCTTCAAAGTTAAGGGAAATAAGGCTTTATTGACATAAAACCAAGTTAGAAAATAAAGAATTAAAAATGTAAAAAGGTAGGTGCGCTCCCAAGGGGCAAGGCATGAGTTGAATGGCCACCATCTGTTTTTAGAAACCTATATCAAGTTAAGCAAAAAAAACATGTGAAGGTAAGTTTGAATTTATTCTGATACCAAATGAGTTGGACTTTCTCTCACTTGTGGAAAAACTGGAGAGTATGTTTCAGTGGAGATGACTTTGCTCAAGAGAAATTCACTGAAGGATATGCTGCTTTGCTGCTGGCAGAAACTTGAACAGTCAGCTTTTTTTGTACAGCACATCAGCTGAAATTTCTCTGGGAATAGAGGTGAAGATTATTTTTTTTGGTGATGCTACATGTGGGTATGTTGTAATTCCTTGACTATTGTGTTCAGATAAATGGGAGATAAAGTACCCTTGATTAACCGTCTGAGAACAAGATGGTTCTTCCAAGCCCTGTGGTAACATTTCATAGCATTTTCACCTGGTTTTTTTGCAACAGTTTATTTGTTTACTATTATTATATTGTTATATTGGATAGCGTTGCTGGCTTCAGTGAAAATTTAAGGCAGCGTAGGGCAGTTGTATGTGCTTCAAAGAAAAGATGATTTTTGCTTTAAAAAAAACTTGCGAAGAGATTCATCCAGGAATACTCCATATAAGGGAATATATGTAGCCTCATGTTTTTCTTTGTTTCCTCATTCATACTGAATTCTTTTATTTGTATTCTCAGTTTTTCTTTTTAATATCCTCTCCAAGAATATTTTTTCCTGATACTTTACCTCCTTTATTCAAGTCTATTCATTCTTCCCTACTTGTTCCTCAGTGTTGTACTTGTTTTGTGGGTTTTCTGTGTCTCCTGTTCTTTGGATGTATGGCTGCCAAATAGTCCATGGTTTCTTATCCTCTGTTGGTAGCTGCTTTGATACCTTAGTCTTCAAACCTGAAACCTCTCTTCTGGATCCCGTGACCTTCAGAAAGTATTTATCTGGGTATTGAGAAGTACACTTTCTTTCTCTCCAGTCATTTGATAAATAATTCAAATAAAGTAAGAATATGCTGATAGATGGAAGGAAAAAAAAAAGTACAAAGGCACTGTTTCTGCTTTCACTCTATTTTCACTGGGATTTTCCTAGAAAATTGGGGAAGAAGCTTAAAACTATGTGATGAGAGAATATCCTTTTGTATTATTCTCTGCATCTTTACCAGGTAAAGTGAACTTACAAAAATTGCACATGGGGTATATCTGTAGCCTGTAGTAGAATATGCAAATCACACCTTCTATATGTGCAAAGCTTCTGAAACTAATGGGATACTATTAACTGACTTCTTCAGATGCTTGCTTTACTCTGTTTCCATTCTTTGGTGCATGCATATGGTGATGGTGAACTTGTGTCCTTCTAAATTTTAATTTAAATTCATTAAATTCTGAATGGTAATACAATATGCTTTTTAAAAAAAATGTTTTCTATAAAACAATACTGTGCAATAGGCTTTATTTGTGATCAGGATTACTTGTATTAGGAGCTCAGATATATTGTCATTAAATAGAAAAATCGGTGATCTCTAGGAGGTCTAATCTTCATCATAGTTTGACTTATGGGTTCAGGGACATATTCGATGAATTCATTATTCTGGTTAGGACAAATTTTGCTAGGAGAAAGTTTAAGTGCAACCTGAGACTTTGAGTTTAAGTTTGTACTGCACTTTCAATTATCTCTTAATACCTACAGTGGGAGAACAGTGAAGGCTGCCCTCGGGAGGGTGCTGATGTCCCCTGAAGGTGATCAAGCTAAGTGCACCTCCCTACTAGATCAGGCTGGATAATAACAAAGAGACCAAAGGAACAGATCAGACTTTTACTGGCCTCTTTTACTCATTGTAAGGAGTAAGGAAAGCTGGCTTAAATAGTGTCTTTTCCTGCATTGATGTGCTCGGAAAGATGAGAAAGCTTTTGAGGCAGCAATCTGAGACTTGTGAAGCATTCCCAAACAGAGGTTGAAAATTGCAACCAAAAGATTAATTTAAAGCCACTGTGTAGTTTAATTTTAGTCTGTCTTGTACTGTTAGGGGGAGAAATTAGTTTAGCAGTAGATTCTTGGGGATGAAATGCAAGATCAGACTTAGAGGCAGTTAACCTCTGTTGCAATCATTTTCAGCAGTACAGAGTTTTATTGGGATCTAATAAGTAGCAAAGTTTGTACAAACACGTGAATATAGGGGGAGTTCTGGAGGAAATAAATTTTTGAAGCAGACTATTACCTGTGTAAATGCCTGAGAAAGAGATAGGTTTGAGGTGAGAATAATCAAGGGATCTGTATATATTGCATCTTGTGCTTCTGTTGTCCAGGGTACTGTGCAGCTCATGCACTTTGAAGTGATGCTAAGCATTCATTTAATTGTGGTGGAGTTTTAAATCATGATTAGTCTTCAATATTAGAGTGGGGTAGCTGAGCAGACACTGGAGAGAGGTGTTGACTGAAAGGAAAATGTCACTTAATGAAAGAAGGTGCACTAACAACAAATTAGGGTCAGGATGCATCAGAAGAGATGTGTGTTTCAGTATGCACATCTTTGGTGACTAGTTATCGTTACAGATAGTTTCTCAGAGGGCATCGGTGAGTAAGCTGAGGAAGCCTGTGTGACTACCTATGCTTTTTTGCTGGTGTGTCACAAGAATATTCTCCATGTACTTTCCCTGTTTTTTCGATATTATGTGCCTCGTTATTCTTTTCCCCTTCCTCTTTGACAGTCTATTTGGAAGGGCACAGCTGCTTAGACATTCAAGGTTCATAATTCCAAACCAGCACAAATCTTTATGCACGTTGTTCTATTTCTGTCACTAAGGGAAACTTGATTCAACGACTATGTGACATGAAATCCCAGGGGTTTTTACTGCAACAGACTGGATATTGTAGTTAAGGTTAAGAATAGTTAATACAAAGAACTTACTTTGTATGGATAGTATTTGCACTTTAATTTGAATCAAAAAATGCAAAACGTGACTATAATAATGCTCTTACTGTGGCAGAACCTTGGTTTGCACATTTCTGTTAATTTTTTTCTCATTCAGAACCCTAGTGCTTACATCAAGAATGACAACAATCTCTTTATTTGTAGGAGGATGTTAATATTTTCTATAGATGGATGTGAGCCAAAATCCTGAATCCAAATCTCAAATTTGGGAAGCTTAAGAGTTTTTGGTTATTGAACTAGTTTAAATTTAAATGGTAGTAAATTGAATGGAGTAAACAAGCTATACGTGAAGTAGGCTCCATGGCAACTAAGCATATTGCAAAAATCTAATGAACACCAGCTACAGCACTAAAATATACCGAAAAAAAACCCAAAACACTCTAGACAAAATTGTGAAGCTGTTTTTAATGTAACACTAGAAATTCCAAAAGATACCCAAGTCAGTCAGCCAAGCAGAAAATCAGCACAAAATACATTTCTTCCTGCACCAGATAAGGCACTCAGTATGGACTTGGATCAGGAGCTGATTTTATAGCATTGTGGTAAAAGTGTAGCCTGTAAACTTCTGATGTCCAGCCTAATTTTTGTAAATTAATAGCTTTAGAAAGAGTTCATACGGATCAAATATTTCGACACAACATATTAACATTAAAACATGTTTGACAGGAGTATCCTGTTAATAGTCCAGTTGCCAAAAAGCACAGTTAAACTGAATATTTTAGACACTAAGACTGTTCTAGGCTCTAAGTTGGTTCACCCAAAATAGTGATGTTATTGTTTAGAGTAGTTCTAAGAGTATTTGAAGTTACTTGTAGTGGAGGTGGTAATGCTGTTTCCAGCTCATGGCTTACTGAGAACTCTCATTTTCTTGGAGAATCACCCTGATGTAGGATGCTGTCTGCTTCCACAAAGTGTGACTGGAAGACGTTGACCTGTCTTGCACGATAATTTCAGCCCCCTTTATGTTTCTAGTGTCCTCTGAAATGATCATACTCTAGCCCCAAAACTTTCTAGCTTGAGTCTTACAAATAGTCTGTTATGTGCTAAGCCAAAAGTAGCTGAGAAAATTGTCAGTGCTTTAGGATAAATAATGATTTGCTCTCTATTTTACTGAAAAGCATAGCTATTTATAGCATTTGCACTCTCCCAGAAAATTAGGCTGCAAACAGCTGAATCTTCTAAGCAGTTATGCAAACTTGTGAGAGAGACTGGACTTAACTAATGCTGGTCAAGTAATGAAGCAAGACGAATATTTTTTTAGGGTTTCTCAAGATTTAGGGACGCTGCAGAAATACTAATATGACCATCCTCCAGCATTGTTGTTCAGTCCCATATAGTGTAAGTGCTCTCAGGCAGAAGTTTGAGAGCTGTGGCAAGGCAGGAATTAATTTGGCTGAAGGGATGATGAGAGTGCAGCTGGGATGGATGGGAAGAACAAGGACTGAATCATACTGGATACTGAGGGACTGCTTGGTGGTGGCTTGTGATAGGACTGGGACAGACATTTGAATCTTGCAGTTTCTCTGCTAAGTTCCAGTTCTCTCTGGCTGAGCTGTACATCTCTGCCTCACTAATGAGGAAACTTTGCATTTCTTTGCATTACATATGTAAGGCAAATGTGGCTTCCCATGTAATCTCCATATTCTCCTGATATTCAAAAGCACTGGATTGAAATAATCATGCCAGTCAGAGTTCAGGTGCAATCATGATTTACTTCAGATAACTCCATGAACCATTGTTCATCTGCACGCATAATTGAAACTCAGCCCCATTTTTAATTTACATTTTGAAGAGACTGATGTTTAGTCAAGGTGACCAAAATCAGTAATGCAAATAGGGGTCTGTTAGGTGAAATACCACTGTGAGGTCATCTTTAAAGTAAAGCTTGTTTTACTTGCATCATTTNTTCTCCGGAAAAGGGAAAAAGTCATTGGTTTACCATGTGTGCTGTATGACACTGCAGTGACTGATTATGTAGGCAGTCTACCAGTAAGAGCTGTTATTTTGCTTTGTTAGTACAGGGGAATAAATAGACTGTTTTTAAGCTCGCATACTTGTCTCTTGTTAGCAGTAAAACTGTCAGTATAATGAAGTAAAGGGAGGGGGGTGACTTTGAAATGAATGGTCTGAATCATGTATCAATAGGCATACGGTTAATATGGTTATGCTATTTGACAAGACAGTCTCCAGTCTAGGAAAGGAGGATATGTTGACTTTGTTTCCAGAAGTTAAAACCTACATAGAAAATATTCCATCAAGGAAAAGGATATAACAAAGACTATATAATCTATAAATAATTTGATGTTTTCCTTCTGAAAAAATACTTGATCTTCCAATAGAAGTCGTGTTTGAATTCCAGTTTGTACTAATTTTTCTACTAATTTATATATAAACATGACTACAATATTACATGTATAAGTTTGCTCTATACTACTCTTTATATATCTATTTGGAAATCCCTTCCTGAAAGGGAGGAAACTTTTTCAGGAGTTACATGGAAGAATGTATGTGTGTGAAATTCTTCAGCAACATCTGACTGTTCTAGTTATGGTGAAGAAATGTGGAGCTAAGAATGACAGAATGCATTGAGGATGAGTGTAAGCCAAAAAGTATATGAAATTCTGTCTATTGTGTCACTAAGGCCATGTTAAGAGGAGTACTGTAAAAAAAATATTGCATTTAATATATGTGAAGTTACGGTGTATGGAGCAAAATAAGGATAAATGTTGTGCAGGAAGATGCCCCATAGTATTCCCTGAGAGGTTAATAAAATAGAACTTTAACTAAACCAGGACACACGACAGGGGTTTCAGCAAATTTTGAAAGCTGAGACAGTTTGTATAGACTTTTTGATGAACTTTCATTGGAATATGGAGTGGACATCCCTGCAAAGAGTGACAACATCATTGTTCATAATGAAGCTGTTTGCACTGTTGCAACAGCTGTGTTATGTTAGTGTTCAAAAGTCTTTAAAAAAGATTGCTACTGACTGTTACTGACTGCTACTGTGCAACTAAGTCCTTTTCTTAAAGTATTTATAGGCTAAAAGGTTAAGATGACGACATTGTATAGCTGTTGTGGAGTGTGTATGGTCAGGCACTGGAACAGACTTCCCAAAGAGGTGGTGGAGTCACCGTCCCTGGAGGTGTTCAAAAAGTGTGTAGACATGGCACTTCAGGACATGGTTTAGTAGGCATGGTGGTCTTGGGTTGATGGCTGGACTTGATGATCTTAGAGGTCTTTTCCAACCTTAAAGGTTCTATGATTCTTTGAAAAGAGAAAAAGCAGTTAACAAAACATATACATAATATGGTCCTGATTGCTGTGCCTTCTTCTCTTCCTGGAGTGAATGTTACGACGTGGGTTTT
>VWZZ01004452.1:184827-198193 GCA_013399095.1 Psophia crepitans | reverse complement strand
AATAACGGAACTAATAACGGAACGCAGCCCCTGTCCATGCTTCACCCCCAGGCTTTATTTTCCCACCTAGCAATACAAAGTTTCTGCTTGACAAAATCCTTGCCAGCCACCCGTCTCTGAACAGCAGCAGCACTGTGTGCAGCAAACTCCTGTGAAGCCTGTGTGCCACTCTCACAGTGATACACCTATCTGTTATGATCATCACTGAAGTAACTCTTCCTGCTGACTGAGTGCAGAATCACAACCTTAGAACACCAGTACTGCTCTGAATTATCCTGCAAAGAAACAGAGGAAGCTTCTCCCTTCTCTAAGCTCCTGACACAAACACTACATATTCAGAAGCAATAACAATAAATAACTCATTAGGTGCTCATATTCCGCAAGCCCATTTTTTGCCCCCATGTAGATAGTTTTAAATGAGGACTACAAGGACAAAAAATGAAAAAAAACAAGATAACAAAAATCTTTTCCTAAATGGCCATCAGAATACCTAGGCCATTTAGGAAAATAATATATTTAGCAAAATAAAGCCAACACATGTCAGAAACACAATTCTAGGTTCATCTCAGCCTTGCTTTAATAAATACATACAGGCAACGAGGTTGTTTTCTGCGCAAACATTGGTAAAGACACTGTGTAACTTAAAGTCAAAATTTGTTTTCAAAAGGCAGCTTTCCAAGATCCTTGCACACCAGGCTTCAAAGTTCATTCTAGTAGTATGCAGCAGCTGGTTCCCACCCCCAGTGCCCCCATGCCTAGGGGCATGTTTTCAGGTAGGTTGGTGCCCAGGACACAACAGCCCAGATTAATTTACGTAACACAGTGAAACAACCCAGAGATAATACCCAGCACCTTTGTTCTTCAAGAACTGTACCAAACACTGCAGAGCACAGTCTGTCTCTGCTTTATTAACTGACCTTGATTATACATCAAAACCCCTTAAATGATTAGGACTCCAGATACCATGTTTTCTAGGTGTTGTAATGCAGCCTATAAAACTGTCAGAAAAAGCTACAGGAATCAAGCCGCCTGTTGCTTTCTGTGTTCTTGGAGCTGCAGCGGGGGACTTCAACTACTGGTCCTGGAGTCCGAGGAAACACCTCACCCTCGGGGCCAAGTGATCACGACATCAATATGATGGATGAGCAAAATGGCGTTTATTAAACTGCGTCACAGGTTTATATACTCCCTTTATGGGGTGTGGCCACTGTGGGGCTCTGTGCAGGTCATAGGGGTGTGCCTAAGCTCACCGTACAACGCGAGATCTTCCGAACAGGATTCCCTACAGCCGCCCTTACATCAAGAAGCGTAACTTGCCTTCACACCCATTTTCGTCTTTTCTTTACAGCGAAGAACAGAGCCTTCAGTTCCGCAAAACTGTTTCAACCTTGTGTATCAAGGGTCACCACTGCCCACTCCCTGGTACGACACAGACCAGGTAATTTCTCTAGTGAGCCCTACAGAAGCTAAACAATTTGTTAGTAGGGCCTACCTTTTATAGAACCATTTATCATTAACTAATGGACTGTTGATGATTTTGTAATTCTCCATCAAATTAGTATGTTCCAGTTAATTATTCTAACTACTCGGAATTAATGGATGCCATTTACACACTGAACTTTGCTGACTCTGAAGTCTAACACTTTGTCACACCCTTGTCAAAGATATTAAAACGCCCTACAATGCCAGTATGGGTGCTTGCAAATTGTTCCAGGCCGCTCCACATCTTTCCCCTACCACACAGAACACTGACCTTCCTCTCCTCAGTGCAAGAGCAATTGCGAAGCCATGAATCCTTGCAGTTTGCCCCTGAGGTCTGCCCAACTGTAAAGCAATCTCTTGAGCCACATCTCCCTAGAACCGGACAGTATGTTCTCCAACAGCAATCTCAAGAATGACAGAAGCAACAGTCTCATAAGGGTCCTGGGAGTATTTGTGTCTAGGAGAGAGTTTTGCTGGAGGAGAGAAACTCAATAATCTCACACTAGGAATGAAGGGAAGACCCAGCAGCCTCTTTCACTGCAGTCTGCATCAGAGTGGAAACCCAAGGGAGCAGGTCTCCACTGCACACTTAGATCAGAATAGCTGCAGAGGAGGTCAGCAAGGGAAGAGGAAAAACCTCACACTGATACTCAGTCCCTTGAAAGCCTAGACCTCTTGTCCGAAAGATTTAATAATACATTAACCTTGGTGATACGTTCTGTATCAGTAGATCCAAGCTTCAGTAAATCAGTACTGCTAGCATGAACTCTTACGATGAACTGATGGCAAAGCTGTTACAGAGCAAGTCCCTCTATACTTGAGTAAAAATCTCTGACATAGACTATTATCAAGCAGTGTGTTTTCTAATATTATTTTTAAATTACTTATTTACTAATAATACAAGAAATCACACATTAGAAGACAGCCACTATGGAGTATCTCTCATGACAATGCAATAGGACAAAGACATATTGTCAGGGGCAGCCAAGACAAGGTGGCTGAGAAATGGACCATGGCCAGAAGATGGACCTTCCCGAAGAAGGTTTCAGACAGGGAATAAATAAATAAACAAACACAGAAGCAGAGTCTAAGGCTGCTCCTGGCTGCTGAGCCAAGACATCACCTCTGCAGTTGTCATCAGGCCAGAGAAACAAGTTCCAGTAGTAGGTGGCTAAAAGGTGCTGTTGGTAAGATCTAGAGCCCTGGGGCTCCCCCCTGTATCTCTCACCCCTTGCCACATTCGTTGCTGCCTCCTCCCATCTCCTTCTGCCTGCCCCCTGTGCTCTGGCACTAGCGGTTGCCTTGTTGCTCAAGAGTTGCACCAGGGCCAGTAATTTATCCTGGAGGATAATATGAAAAAAATGACTGCAGGAAGCATAAATCAATATGCTAAATATGTCTGTTTAAATAGTATGCACTCAAACCATAAACTACTTTAATGTACAGCACTAGCTGATTAAATCAGCACCACATCTATTACACACCAAAACGTTTAATAAGCAAACTAAATGAGGACACGGAAAGGAAGACCCACATTATGAGAGTTCATCGCTTCGCCTGAGGACAGTGTGGCAAAAGCGCCACTAGGGCCTTGAGTAAAAACACAGGGAAGCTGGAAGTCTTGCTGTCCCTGAGCCACTCATTTCCATCCTCTTGCTGGCACAAACACTTGTGCAACAATGTGGTGAACCAACACCAATTAAAACTAACCTAACCAAAAGAAGGAAAGTTTAGTTTTAATCCACATCAGTCCCCTGATTGGGTTCACCACAGAGTCTTCTGCCAGCATACAGAAGAGAAGAAAGATTGCCTGAGGGAGAACCAGTCAGTTCTTGAGCAGAAGCACCAGCCTACCCCAGTTTAAAGTGGAAGTACTGTGCAAGAAGAGCACAGGGATCATTCAGTGTCTAGATTATTTTGTGCTGTACCTTACCATTTACGGAACAACATGCACTTTGAACCTAAGGACTTAAAACTACCCCAGCCTCAAAAGATCCAAGACAAAGCACCAGTAACAAAGGGCACAAAATGGTCACTCCTTTCTTTTCACTGGAGTAATGGAAATAGCTTTGGGGGTGGGTTGGTTTGGTTTAATAGCTATTTACAAATAGACCCGCTTCTACGAGTTACCTCTCAGCCAAACCAGTAACGTAAGTTTACTACATCAGTTAAGGTTTGATTAGGCCAGTCCTGTACATTCCAGCTCAGTATAGGTTGTACCAGAAATACCTATCCTCCGCTGTTGCAAAGAAAAACAAAAAATTAAATCATGAGCTCAAATTAGCATATGGAGAACAAAGATATGTAAAGGGCCTGAAGCACCCAGAAGGGACATGCCGTAACAGATTATTTTATTCTATTATTCCAATAATATTCGTAAGAAGATACACACTAATTACTAGCATCCTACATCTCAAATAGCACTCCATGGAGCATGCAACAGTCACCTGCCCTCGTCTCAGGTTGCAAAGCTTCTGGACCAAAGTCAGCTGCCCCATCCCAAGCAACTGTGTTTAATATGGAGGAATGAGGAACTCTTGGCTCATCATGTCAGGCCTCTTATTACTACAGTGCTCTGCAAATCCATACCCTTTCCTATATGGAATACCAGCCCTCTGAAGCCACTTAAACACCTTCCATTGCAAGGTTGGTCCCAAGCTACCATTTTTCTCATAGTTAGGCTTTCTTCTGATTTCCATTCTAAACATACTAAAGTTCTACCCATATGCTGTCCCTCATTGCTCATTAGCCTCAGTAGCTGATGGGTACCAATACACCCCCGCCCTCACGTGCCTTTTCAGAGAGCTACTGTGACCTCTTCACACTTTCCTGCTTGTAACTAAAGCCAAGTTCCTGGCCTCCACCTTTAAGACCTCCTCTTAGTTCCTACTATTGTCATACTAGCTCTGCTTTCCATTCTTTCAGATTAAAGTTAATTTTCCTTAAACATAGCTAACCAAAACTGCTTACAGCACCCCAAGTACTTACTATTGCCTTGTACAACAGCAGTAAGTTTTTCCCCCATCTCTATGAGAAGCATTTTCCTGACATAACCTAGGATCACATTTGCATTTCTCACAACTGCAACACACTGTGCCTCAGTTACTGAGGAAAACACACACTGAGGGCTTCACTAGTGAAAGGAAGTGGTTTCTGGTGCGTAAGGCTGCTGTTCGTTAAAAGCACACAGTGACACTGCCCAGCGATGTAAGAGCGGAGGTGAAGAGTGATCCACAAAATCCCAGTGGAAGCAGGACTTCAATGAGGTGACATGCAGCAGTATTGAAACTGGATGCAAGCCCAGAACATCAGCATTAACTCTCTTGCATGCCAGTGCCCTAAGATCCTTCAAGCACTTGCTAGAAAAAACCTCGTGCTTTTTGTGGGACCAAAGGCAATCCAATCAGTCTACTGCAGCTGCATTCCTCTATCTGCAGACTACTACCAGGCTGTGATTTGAACAGTATTTTTCCTATGATGTCTTAAATTCAGACTGAAAGTAACACAGGGTAAGCGAGACGTTTCCTTATGCTAAGGCTGCCTCTCGACATACACCGAAGGAGAACTGCTATACAGAACAGCAGCTCAAGATGAAGCCAATTTCCAGAGGTAGAGTTCAAGAGGAAACACAAATTCAGTCCCAGGGAACAGCAAGCGTTGAACACTCGCAACATCAGGGAGAAAAAGGGGAAATTCCGAGTTTCTTAATGCTGTAAGAATCTCAGTCTCATTCAACTTTAAATAGTGCAAGTCTCTCCCCAGAGGGATGTGCCTGACTGAAACAGATCTCGGTGTAACTGATAGCTGGGCTCAGGCTTATTGGAGGCATCTGGTGAGCTAAATTTAGCAGAGCTGTATCTGCAACTCACAAAACTTAGTGAGGTATCGTCAAACAGTCAGGAGAGGGAGCACAGGGGAGAAAAGGGCCCTAACAAATTAGAGGACTTCAGAGAAGCTTTGTCACCCGCTAAGCGGCCAGCTAGCTTTATTGCTTCTATTTTGGCTTCCAAGTCAAAGGCAGGAGTCTAGACAGGATAATCCACTCATAAAATAAAACCAAACCAAAGCTATGAAAGCTATAGACCTGAAGGGTGTGGCTTTGCTTAGATTCAACTCCAAAGCCAAAAGAGCCTCTCTAGTGTTTTGGAGGGCAGGGGGTGGGTTTGTTTGGTTTGGGGTTTTTTCGGGTTTTTTTTTTTTTTTTTTTTGAAACAGATGAGCTGTCTAGCTAAGCACACAAGTTAGTCTGGTTCTTGTGGGCAGACCAGCATGTTTTCAATAATCTAGAAGATCTGTGGGCTGTAAATCTACTCTGCTTCACTTGTCAGAAAAACAAGAGGATAAGTACAAGCCTAGCATGCAAAAAGTCTTACCAATTTGCTTCTAAGCCCCCCTGATCATCTTTAGCCCCACTTACTACTGAAAACATGTATTTGCATGACACTTGATCCCCCCCTGGAAGTTACCCCCAGCTGTGCACTGGACTGTAGAAGGGCACAGTGATATACTGAAGACAGCTAAGCAATTTTAGATTCAGAATTAACAGAAGACATCGCTCAAGACTTGAGATTCAAATGGATCTTAGCGCAAATAGGTTTCACCAGCATGTGTTATAATTCCCCAAGATATCCTTCAAACCCTCCTCACATCTCTCCTTTATAACAACAAACAACAAAAAAAACCCCACAAACATTTACACAGCATGTTGCAGTCAAGGTTTCCTCATTATATTTGGATAATTCATTCTGCTTCAACCTAAAAAACCTGACCATTGTACAAACAACTGGCCGGTCTTCACATATAAGAAACAAAGGTATGCTACAATAGCCTCACAGTTTTCCCAGCTGAAACCAGTTCTTCGGGAGTTGTACTAGACCTCAAATCTAGACTCAACTCTGATCTCAAAAAAAAAAAAAAAAAAGACAACCCTAAAGCTAAAGTAGCAGTACAGATGCCTGATTATGCAAGTGCAAGGGGGAGACAGTGAGGTCATTTCAACAAGTGTCAAATAAAAATAAACTTTCCCAAGAAAACTGAAAGCTATCTCATTCTGCAGCTGGATACTAAGAGCAGGAATCACCATGCCCAGCTAACAGCAAACTCCAAAATGTCGTAAATGAATATAATTGGTCTAGAGCAGAAAAGCAGCCATACATACATCACTTAGTAGCCTGCAACACTTCGCTGCTTCAGGGCATCTCACAAGGTAAAGGGTTAGACACTGCATCTGCCAATCCCAGGTGCATCAAAGTCAGGCGAAAGAGGAAACAACTTGCCTGTGATCATTCAGCAGATAAAGAGCTGCCAAAAATCCTAACTCTCCATTGCTGGTCTAACCACTTTTCCTTATTAGTCGAGTAAGCTCACAAGAACATTCAGATTTTGAACCATGACTGCAAAGCAGAAGTACTTTACCAGTTTGAGACAACTTGGCTCAAAATTAGTTCTGTCTCCATTACCAATACTCTGAGACATCTCACAATTTACTGCCCCTTCTTCACACCCTCAGTGTCCTGAGATATAACAATTATGACCCTTACTTGCCTCCCAAATCATGAACCTTCACTAATTAATGTTGATGAAGCACCTGATGGTCCTGAGGTGAGAACAGAGGCTTACCTTCAAATTCAAAATAGAAGCAATGCTGGGTTCACAAAGTGCCTTATTCACACAAATCTATGTAGCTCAAAGGCACTTTCTGTACTTGCATTAGGTAAGAAACTATAGAACTGACACATCAGGAGAAAGGCATTTACCTGCTTCACACCAACTATTTCTGTAAGTCACTGAAACACCTTTCTTTACAAATGCCTGTGTCCATTAGATTAGAAAAGAAAAAATGGCAGGTTATTACGGGTCTCCTGCCTGTATTTCAGATTTCAGTCCCAGGGTTGGTGGGGGTTTTTTGAGCTGTTCAAATCATACATTATGTAAAGATTATACTGTGAAAAGTTAACAGAATGTGCTACTGGTTTTATGTTGCCTTAGAAGTATTTGAAGGTAGGCATAACCATTGCAAGCACCTAACTTAGCAAGCACAAAAAGCTATTTTTTCTTCCTTTCCTTTTCCCAGTTTTGGATAAGAATGAATTGTTCTCAAATGAAAATTTGTGCTAAAGAGCTACTTATAAAAAACAAACAAATCTCTCTTAATAACAAGTCTCAACCTAATTTTTGATCTATACTTAATTCCAAGCACCACATAGAGAAAACTTTCACAAGCCTTGAACTGCTGCCCTGGGTCTCACCCCATATACTCAAGAGAAGACAAATACAATGGTGAGATGGTAGAAATAGGAAATCTTTTCAGGGTTTGAGATTCTAGTCTGCTAAGGGCCAAAAATCACACGGAGCCTAGAAAAGAATGAGGAAAGGGAGGAGGAAGGCCCAGTGAGCTCAGGAAGCACTTCATGCATTAAGATCTCACCATGCAGCATGGTATTTTCAATCAATTAAAAAAAATTACTCTACCCCCAGGAAAATTCAAATATCTTAATCTCAGTCACCTAGTAACAGTGTTGTGGAAATGGTTTTGGCTGTATTTTCTCTAAAGCCTTGTTTCATTTCCTTCCCATAATGAATTAATTCAATATGCTTTGACACAAATACACAATTACCCCATTTCAATGCCGTGCTTCTCCGCTCTCAGGTCTTCCAAGTCCAAGAGTCTCCAGATAACCAGCAATTCTTCTATGCATAGACTGCTTCTCTCTTCCCCCCCAACCCGCTTCCTCCCCTCAAATCTCCCTCCTGACAAACTTTTGCTTCTTTAAAACTCCCACATAGGTCACTTCTTCCCTTCCCCTTTCAGCGCGGAGCAGAAAGTAATCCTGACATTGCCTGCCTCAGAGCAGAAGGGATGCAAGGAGGTACTGCGCTTCTCTCTTATCAATTCCCAAACAAATATAAAGATCCGACTTCTCCTGTCCTTCCCTCCTCTTCCGGGTAAAAATATCTAGCGCCTTCTCAGATTATTGGTCTGAACACTTCCAATGCTTGCCAAATGGGCAGGCTCTTCAAATTCTGAATCATTTCCACTTGGATAAAAGTATTTTTCTGGCTCGACCATCACCCATTATTCCCCATTTTAGATGAGATTTAATGTGGCAAAGGAGGATGCATCATTTCTCTTGTCCTCAGGAGATGGCAGCAGAGACTGTGAGATTTGCTGATTAACTAAAGATACTACGTTTTCCACAGAAGTGTCCCAACATAGCAAGCCAATCTATATACTAACACAAGCCACATATACGTGTAAAAAGCACAGTATGGTCAAACACCACTCGAAAGCCAAGACAGGGTTCTAAAGTGCTTCAATAAAATGGCTACAATCCCTATCCTACCTTCCTCTCCTCTCAATCCTTCCTACTTCATGAAATGTCTTAATCTGGTTATGGAATTAAACGTGAAGCAGTAAGAGTTATAAATTAGGTTAAAGCACCTATAATAAACCACATGGAGTTTTTATAAACTTAATTTAGAAGATTTTGAGCTATTTGTAAGCATGCACATAGGCAAAGTCTAAATTTACCATCCATGAAATTAAATGCAAAGTACAGCTCATGCTTTGACATTTCTAGGTTCAGAAAAAAATCCTAAAACTAAGCAACGATTTTCAAGTACAATTACCTTTTTTGTCCTGCCTCCAGTGCATATGACAATTCAGCAGTTTTCTCATAAACTTGGAACTTCCTCTCATATACGTTAAGCTTAGCACTGTGCTTTGCAAATGGAAACAAACCAACAGTTCTGCACGAACACTGTAAAACTAACTCAGAAGGGTAAAGAAAAAAAACACCTCTCCTTTCTCATGAGAAACATACACAGCTTCAGGACCTTGAAGGGTTTGCTTTGTGAATCTAGGCAAAACAAGCAGAGATATCAGAGCTTACCCATAACTACTCACGTACTTTAAATACACTATTTTTATTTTTCTGTTATGGTCAGCACTCCCCAGCTGCGATGCCTCTTCTACAAAGGCAGCTGGAGTAGCACTAGCCTGCAAAGCGTCTCAGTTACAAAGTTCTCTGTGGCAGCAGCTACCTTTTGTGTCGCATCTAGTCTGAAGGGCTCTTCCGCAGCAAGTTAGGACCCTTGGAAACTACCAAGCCTAAGACTTAACCGCAACACACACAAGTTTAGAGGCAGTCTCCCAGGAATTCCTTACAGAAAAATAGTGCACATTACTTTTTAAGACAGCAGCAAAGCACACCATACTCTGCTCCCCCTTTTCAACCAGTTTTTCATCACGTGGCTGAACGCACGCTGCCGCACAACAGTCCCACAGGTGTTTCCCATCAAAACCAGAGAGGGGTTTGGTCAGCGTGACAAAATAACACACGTGCACAGGAGCACAGGCACCGCTTGTAACGTGCGCTACATGCTCTGCGTGCGAGCTGACGCTCCTGGTCACACAGCAGGTACAAGCGCACAACGGAGCACGCGTGTCCTCTGTTACACCCCTTGTGTAATGTGGGTTTTGGGTAAGGGCAGCAGGGAAAGGCTGGGTAACTTACGCTCACAGGCTTCACCTGAACTGAAACAGATCAGGGAAGCACCCTTATTGTAAGACATCAAAAGGCCACAGACAGCAATGCTCAAGTAACAACACAAGATTTTCTGCTTTCTTTCCTTAAAGCCAGTAGCATAACAACTGTAATGAAAACACGAAAACACTGAGCAGCAAGTGAATCAACACTGTGCAAGCAGTAAAGCACAGGGAGTATTATTTACATCGACTTTACAAAAACAGGCAAATTACTACAGACAGTAGAACCCAAGTCCCTCCCACTGGTATTTTTCCTTGTGTAAACCCAGTTCTAAAACAGATTTTCAAATTCCAGAACTAACAATAACAACTTTTAGGAATATAATAAATGAAAAACTAAAGTAATCTCTAGAGAATCATGAAGTTTACTGACAAAACAGTGAATTACCTCAGTTTTTCAGCTCACATTTAAAATAAAAAAAGGAAACATAACAAGTCCCTAAACTATTAAAATAATTCAGAAAATGAGGATAGAGCGAACAGAAAGCCAAGTATCAGAAAAGCAGGTGGGAGGTAATAGCAATTACCAGTTCAGAAGCCAGTGTTTAACTCACCAGCTAAGAGAAAACCCACAAAATTTTAAGCAGCTCAGAAAGCAAAAAAAAAAATATCTCTCACTGTCTCTGAAACTAGAGGTCCTCTGTAAAAGAAGTCACCTAATCTCAAATACCCTGATGACAGAGACACTACAACCCCCTGTGCATTATTAACAGACTGCTATGCGCTATTTTGAATTCAGAGAGCTAAGAGGGCTGCAAGCAATGCACGCTCACCACACAATCTCTTTCAGATCTGAAATTTCAAAGTGTCAGTGAACCTGTTACTTTCTTATTTAATTCTTTCTCTGCCAAAGCAGGCCGTTTGCAATTACAGCTGATGTTATGGGTCTTAGTGGGCCCAAAATTATCTCTGCACTTTGTGGTGTGGGTTACTATGCAACACACACACTCCCAGAAAAAGTTTTCAGATGGAGTCAGTTTGTTCAAAAGAACCGATCCACAATTCTGGATTCAATACTGAAGGCAGATCGGATCCCTTCAAACACCACATTAGTTTTTGTATGTTGGGAGTTGAAGCTTCAGATCTATTTTTGGATCTATCTTCTAACAGTACTTGTTTTTTCGGGATCTTCTCTGATCTTTGTAGCTTGACTAACAGTTTGGTTTTGTTCCAGAGTACCCTTATGTAATTCAGTATGTTCCTTCTGAACTCTATGTCTAGTGCTTTGATTCTCTCATTGTATTTAAATTGGGTTATTTTTCAATTTGAGTTCTATTGGCCTATTTGCCTTCATCTGAATTTTTAGAGGACACCTGGATTCAATATCAAGATTTTTCGTTCTGCAAAAGAATTTGCTGAGTGGTGCTAGCAGTGTTTTGACAAGATAGAAATATGCTGCTCTTCAGAGAGATGGAGTACCAGAAAAGCAGAAATATGCAAATACAGAACCCAAAAGGATCCATTCTGAAGTTGAATCAGCAATAAACCTGCCTGTAAGTGAAAGTAAAGTAAGAGAAAAAGTTTGGTGCTCTGGAAGCAGAAGAGGGGTGTATTAAGTTTTTTTTCTTCATAGCTTTTTATTAAAAAAAAGTTACAAAAAGTAAAAAGCTCCCCAAAATGAGAAATCCTGAGCAGCGCAAGCAAAGCCAGGGCTCAGGCCCTTGGGGAGCGCCGCAGCATGGTGGACAGCTCTGGCTGCCACCTGCCAGAAGATCTCTACGGCTCTGGCCTGATACGCCTGGGTCGCTTTCCACCTCATGCATCCAGGGCCCAGTAACCCTGTCCCTCAATTCACAACTGACATACAGCCAAAGCGGGTTTCAGCTGGAAAAAAAACAGCAGACCAGTCAAGAGGACAAAGGAAACCCAGTTTCGTCAGGAGTGCTGCTGAACAACAACCGCGTCAACTGTCACCTCAGCCTGTGCTGTTGCTCTTCTCACAAACTCTTGTCATCCTCATTACAGCATGACTAAGAGGCAGAGCGCCCTGCTTTGTGTAGGGCGGTGCAGGAGAATAAAGGATTGCCCGATATCCCAAACACACCTATTTAACCTCAGCTGAGAGTCAGTTTATTTGCAGTTGTCACTGAACTTCTTTCTACAGATGTCTGCCAGCACCTCACGACGTTCGGAGCTGCTTACATGCCGTAAGAAGTAGCTAAGTGTCTGTTATCAAGCAGTCTTGTTGTGTGACCTCATCCCAATCGCTAACAAGCTAAACCCCTTACCACAAGCTTAAGCGCTTCAGCTTCCATTCCCCTTCCCTCGAGCTGCCGAACTGGAATAGTAATACCCGGCATTGCATAACACCGGCTTCAAGGGGACGGGTTTAACACTCCTTTGAGAAACAGCCGTGGAAAGCTTCCCCTGCGCGCACGAGGAAACCGAGGCGCGGAGTGGAAGGGTCACGTTTTGCGGGGGACGGGCGGTGCCCTAATCAATAACCATTAGGTGATTTAACTGCCACTGAGAAACCTGTCCCAAAGTGACCTGTGCAAGGTCAGGCAGGTCATCAGCCTCCCCAGCGGAGCCGTGACGCTGAAGGCCGCCAGCCTCGCGCCTCAACGCCACCGCACCCCGCTGCCTCCGCGGAGTGGGAACACAAGCGCTTCAGCCAACCGCACCTGGCAGCTCCAGCTTTCCAAGAGCTGCTGAGAAGCGAAGCCAGGCCCGGAGCCGAGCGCCACAGAAATGGGACCCAAACCACACACAGCGCCTTCGCCCACCCGTGCCGCACGGCCTCCGGGGAATCAAACCCTTACAGGCTCGCCCCGACAGAAGCGCTGGGAGGGCGGTACAAACAATAGCCCTGTGGAACGACTCGTCCCGGGCCGGCAGCTTTCTCTCACAGACCCAAGAGCGGTTCCCCGCTGTGGCCAGACAAGCAGGGAAGCGCAGCCGGCACCTCCCCTTGCCGACCGCCTTCTCCGCTCGTTTGGCGGACAGGGAAGAGCCCACAAGCCGACACCCCTCAGGAGCACGACGGGCCGCGGCGCCCCGCCGGCTCAGGGCCGAGCACGGGGAGCCCTCGCTCCGGCAGCGGGACAAACGTTAAGGCGAGGAGGGCTCCCGCGGGGAGCTCTCGCCCAGCCCAGAGCGCACCGCCGAGCAGCGAAGGGACCGCCGGCTCTCCTCACCCCAGGAGGGCTCCGCTGACACCGGCCCCCTGCGGCCCCTCTCCCAGAGCGCAGCAGAGACGCAGCGACCCCCACACACACACCCATCCCCCCCGAAGCGAAGGCAGCAGCAGCGGGGGTGGCAGCAGCGATGGCGGCGGCACCACCGCCCGGTCCCCCCCCGCCTCCCGCCCAGTCGCGGCGCCACTCGCCCCGCGCT
>VWZZ01004452.1:147298-184246 GCA_013399095.1 Psophia crepitans | reverse complement strand
TGGTGCGGGACGACCAACCGCGCCGCCCCTAGGCACCAACGCACGCCTGCCTGCTCGCGCGGGCGGCAGGAAGCAGCGCAGGCTGGAGGGGGGTGAAGTACAGCTCTGCCCGGAAGTGGGCGTAGGGACGCCGGCACGCGCGGGGCGCTTCCGGCGGGGTCCGTGGCGCATGCGCGCGGGGCCCGGCATCAGCTGATCGAGGGCCGCCGGCGGAGGGTTTCGGGTGTGCCGGCCGCAGGTGAGGCATCTCGGCCCCCTCTTCTCAGCCTGCNCCGTTACCTACCCGGGAGGGGCGGCGGTCTCCCCGTGGAGCCACCCTCTGAGGGAGCGCGCGCGGCCCCCAGCGGCTTGGTGGGGGGTGGGGAGGGGGTAGCAGGGCCCGTGGAGCGCCCTGCGGAGCGGGTGTCCCCTGGGCGGCCGACCTTCACCTGCCGCCACGCCTGCCCGGGGCGCGGGAAGGGTAGGAGGCCCGGCCTGCCGCCGGCGCGGCTCCGGCTGAAGGGAGTAATGCGGAGCCCGTGCGAAGCCGTTCCCCAGCGGGAGAGCCCGCTGCCGGCGGCCGTGCTCTCCCAGCATGCGTTTCTCAGGGAGGCAAGGCCTGGGAAACGGAGCAGCCCCCTGAGCAGGGTTTCGCCGACTGAGACTACAGAGCGCTCTCAGAAACACACAGAAAGATGACCCTGGCATATGCCAGTATCCGTTCTAAAGAGGAGCGGTGACAGTGGCTTGATTTCTGTGCCAGGTCACCCCACCATCTTGGGTGCGCGGAACTGAGTCTCTCTGTACCTTGCCTGTAGCCCTGCAGTGAGCCGGCAGCACAGTTACGGAACAGGAACGCTGCTGCTAGCTTCTGACTGCAATCTTCCCTTGTAGAACAGCCCACTTGTTGTTTCGCAGTTGAAAATACTGATGTTAAATCGAATGTGGTTCCTATTCCTGTAGCCAGTGAAAAAAAGTCCTGATTTACACGAGGTGTTCCAAACATCACACTTAAAATTAACTTAATGGCAAGAAAGAAATTTTACTTGACCGGGTTCTGGGTGATCCTGTACACGCTACAGATAGCTGTGACTGCAGCGTGTGACAAATACGTAGCACGCTCTATCCATTCAACGCAGTTGCCTGAAGTGATTTCTTCCTAAGATTTTACTAGCTTCCCTCTGACAATTTGCACTCCAGTTGGGAATAAAAACAATTTGGTGATAGCTTTATTCATTGTAATGCAATACTTCAGCAAAGTACACTGGCTATTTGATCTGGCATGGTATTTCAAATGCTAATACTACTTGATGAAGTGGAGAGGGGGTGGAAAAGGAGGAAAACCTGCTGACAGCATGCTTAAGGTGGTTTATTGGCCACCCGAACGTGCGGGAGTGTAGGTTCTCATGTGCAAGTGTAAGTTTGAATAACTGAGGCAGATCCTCAGTATATTGTAAGTTGCTGTATTTGTGCTGACTTTGGCACTCTGCAGATCTGCAGCAGCTGAATGTTGACTTTTCTATACAGTAATTTTAAAGGCCTTTTCAGTGAGTAGGAAGCATAAATATTTAATAGTATCTACATTTGATTATTTTCTACTGAAGTAGAAAGTGTGAAGTGAGATCAGTGTCTACAGGTCTTTGAATTACCAAAAATTTTGCAGATTTTTTTTTTTGCTGTGCTTGTAAGTTTATTATGTCAAGCCTTGAAAACAGTTTTGCTTTCTTATGTGGTAAAAAACCCCTCATATTAATTCTATAATCAGGGGACAAAGCGTGGCATTCAAAACGACTATGGACATTAACTTAAAAGGATGGGGAAGGAGAAATTAAGACAGCGCTGGAAAATGACTGCTGGCATCTGCTGACTGTTCAAATGGGGGTTGAAGTCTTGTGTTGCAATAGTAGCACAAGATCTCTTGTTTCCTGTAAACGCAGCTTTTCCATTTTCCAAATCAAGAACTATTTTCTACAGATAGTGCTAATATTAAAGTTCAACCACTAACAATTAGTATTACTTAATTTCTATAGTTTAAATTCAGCTTTTATCTGGATCTATGTATGTATTGACTGTTGTGTAACTCATTAATCCTGACTTACAAAGTCTGCAGGCTTCAGTGTGCTTCTCTTGTCTAATTTTTTCCCCCAGTATGACTTTGTGCATTTATCTTCCAGACACATATGGGTACTGGTATAGCACATTGCCATCCAAAGTTGCCATGGACCAGCAGATTACTAGATGATTCTGCTGGAGGCACTATGCTTCACCTCCTTGTGTCCTGATACCGTAATACTTCGTCTTTGAGTTCCTGAGCCCTGAAAATTCCTACTGATGTTTTCCCCTCATGCTTTTAAATCGCTCCTTTGTGAACTAAAGCTGTGTTCCTAATTGGACATACCTGGCCTTTTAAAAAGAGTACAGGATAACCTAGTTGATATCTTTGATTACTCTGACATTGACCAAAAAATGCTGCATGCTATTGCTGGCCAAGTAATATTTGCTCTTTTTCTTTCGGTCTCTCGCTTTTATTTTTTTTTTTAATCTTTTTTTTTTTTTTTTTCCCTGTCAACCTGCATTGCCTGGAACTGAAATGGATTTTCTTTCCTCCATGTTTGTATCATTGGTTACAAAGAAAAGTGGGGGATTTTACATTTGGAAATATTGAGGTATTGCTGAACCATGGTATCCACATGATTATTTTTTTTTTTTAGCATGGAACGGTATCAAGGAAAACAAGACAATGTAGTCAACTGAAATATCATGCTTGTTCACTCTTACTCAGTATCTTAAAACATGTGACTTCTTTAGCCTTCTAGCTGGACAGAGAGAAATAGAGACCTATTCCAGCAGAGGAAGTGGAATGAATCTAAACTTTTCAACCTTTTTTTTTTTTCCTGTACAGATTAAGCCGGTAATCACCTAAAAGTCCAGCATGCAAAACTGGTTTAGACTGGATCTTCTGGTTGTCATTGTTGTACCTTCTTTTATATTCTGAAAAGGCTTTTTTTTGTGGTTCTTTTTGTTGCGTTCAATCCAATCCTTCCTCCCCTTTGAAAGTGGACGGCTAAACTCGTAGAAAACTTTTGGATTAGGTCATATCTTACAGGAATTAAGTTCTACAATCTCATAAATAATTTTAGTTTGGTTACTTTATTTCATCTCTGCATTAATTTCTCATGTGTTTGTCAAATTCTCCCGAAGTTAAACACTCCCACTTCTTAGAAAGATGGACCATTTGCTGCTAGCATTTTAGACTTCCATGTATTAAATGGCTGCTATAACAAGCTTTGCCTTATAATGTCTGTCTTTACTGAAATAATGCACTTTCTCAGAAAACCAGTAAGATGTATAAGGATACATCCTGAAAGTCCTAGTCTAATGTGTTGTTACTATCACTTAGCCAAATGGCAGATGAAGATCAGTTTTAGCTGCTGAATTTATTTTCTTGGTTCATCAGCTTGATTACTCCTCTGAGCATGTGTAACAGTAAATTTCAGTGTCACTGCTTGCTTACTTTAGAAATGATTTCTCTGATGGTGATCTAATACATGCATGGTGCCTGTTGACAGTTCTTTAATTTTGTCGTAGTTTACAGCATTTTGGAGAGTCCGTTGTGGGTGTCTTAAAATGTTCACGTCGGAAATAATCAGGAAGTACTAAAACTAGTATGGGAAGCAGCTATCATGACTGCATTTGCATAGTGCTGGGCTTTCTGTATTAGCTGTCTGACATCTGTTTAATCCTGAGACGAATAATTTGGAAGACCATTGCTACCCCGGTGAGCCGAGACTCGTCCTGTGGAACAGTTAAATGGACTAAAACATCTGCCTAAAACAGACCCGTTGCAGATCCAAACATTTGAGAGCAGCAGTGTTTCTGCAGGGTACCTCTGTAATGTGGAAGTCTTATCTTTGTCCTTCTCAATCAGCTGAAGAGCGCTCACATTGTAAGGATTCTCATGGCCAAGTTGAAATGTTGGTGCACTGCTGAGTTTCAGCTGGCCAGTCTGTCCAACTAACTCTTCCTGCAAGATGGCATCACAAGAAAGATGCCAAAATCCGCACTGTGAAGGTCCACTGCTCCCCTTGCTATGTCCTGCCTTTAGGACGCTATCAGCTATGCTCGCTTACTGAAGTGGTTTGTTGTTGTTTAAGACTATGTAAAAGATAGGTGTCTGAATGTCTGTAATGAGGGTCTGCATTCTGTGCCCTAAGCATGAAGAGTAGTCCTGTTGTGATTGAGATGGTTGGGTGTGAGGAGGGATAGAAAGGTCATGGGAAAAGGTATTAGCTTTACAGAGAGAAAACCGTTCCTTTATTAGAATAGTTTCATACAGCTGGACAAAGCTTTCAGGTTTGCAGGTTTCCTTTAACAGCCTGAAGGAGGACTTGACTGGTTTTTAATATTCTAGCAAAGAAACTGTGTCTTCCAAGAAGTTCAGTTAATGGGACAAACAGTTGGTCCTTCTCATTACACTATATCATTATTTTGTTTCTCACCATGAAAGTAATATCTTAAAAAGCAGCTCTTCAGAAAAAAATAAAAATGGTATTTCTGGCTAAATGCAGATAATCTTGGTAAGGACTTCTAAAAAGGCATTTCTATTATGTGAACTTCCTCTAGATCCTTGAAATCTTGAGGGTTTTGTTATTGTGAGATAAATTTTGATATCGTGAGATGAATCACCTGGTAGATATTCAGACAACCACCACAATATGTAGTTTAAACAATGTTAAAATTTAATATGTTTGAGGGACTCTGGCTATTCTAAAGAAGCTGTAAATACTTAAGGTAATTGAACGTAAAATCTCCAAATGCGGCTTAACTTGCTTTAAAACAGAAAGATGAAGTTTTCCATTACAGGAAAAGTTGACCTCAACTTAATTTCCTTTTACTGGAATCCAATGCCAATATGTGTGTTGTGATTCCAACCAGGTGTTTCATATACCGGAGTGCTGTAAAAGAGGACTTCTATCTGCTAGGGGTATTAGATCTTTCTCAAAGACTTTCAGGCAAACTTACTCCTGGTTCAGCTCTTCAAGCTAGTTGTGAAATACCTCACATAATAAACTGAAAATTCCATAATATACCAACTTTAAAGACTGCTCTGAAAGTTAAATGTAATGATGAAATCATTATTCCAAACTTGTGCTCAGTATTTTCGCTGTTACCTTTAGGGACAAGAGGTTAGGCAGTGGTGAGGCTCGTAGAGGAGTCAAAGTGTTTTAATGAGCCCAAATTACTAATATGTTTCTGCATGTAAAACTGACCCTGATTTACAAGTCTGGTATTAGTTGTTTTATGAAATTGCACACCTTTTGTCTATTGAGGTAAGAATCTTACTATTCAGAAGTGACTCTACTGAACTGCTGTAAAGTTTGCTGCTGTAACTGCTTAGAGCTTTGCATTCATCTCCTTTTGATGTTTGTCCTCTTAAAGCTTAGAGCAACAAGAAGTATTTCAAGTAACGATGCGAAATACACCTAAAGGAAGAGTGACTTTTATTTAATAAAAGCAAGTGAGGGCGAATTTTAGTTTTGCAGTAATGTTAGTGAGGTTAATGAAAATGTTGCTTGTCTAGAGGAAATGACTGAGTATTGCACTAAGCAGATGACTGCAGAACTTTTCAGCCCTAGCAGCTAGATGACAGGATCAGGATAAGAAAAGGAGGCCACTGTGGAACACAGAAATGAATATGATATTTGTATTCTGGGTTATGGTTTGGATTTCAGTTGCATTAGATCTTTCTTTCGTGTGGAGATCTGTCAAGCTCAAGAAGAGGGGCAGGATGTGTAGCAGGCCGAAACGAATGTCAATTTTTTTGCAGTAGGAAACTTTTGAAGCAGTGTAGCAAGTAAGAAATAGCGGGAGGCTCCTCCATTTCCATCTTTAGAACTCCTGTGGAGAAGCTCTCTGGGCTGAGAGGAAAGAATTAGTGTAGAAAACCCTATTACGGAAAACTCTGTAGCATATAATCAGTCAGCTGATAAAGATTTTTTTCATGTGAACAATGTGGTTTTTCTCTAGTAACAGGAGTATTTGAATTAGTAAAACTAGCATCTTCATCAATTCTGGATACAGTGTGATACCTGAAGTCAAAAGACTGGTTATCTGTTGAGCTGATTGAATCTTCAGTGAGTCAAAGCAGTTCTGCAGTGAATGTGTTGCCAGCCTTTCTATGCAGTTTTACCACTGCTGCTAACTTCTCAGTCATATTCAAACGCAACTTCTCTTTCTAGCTGTATTCTGGGCTGAAGGAATCTCCTTGAACAACAATTTGTGGTGGTGGTACTTCTTGCATGAACAGAGTTTACACGCCATCTTTGTGGTAGGCGAGAGTCTCTTATGCTGTATACATGTATTAAATGTGAATACATTTTATAGATGTTTAGCTTGTGTGCAAGCAATGATAGTTGCTTGAACTATCAGGCTTGTATGTAATTGCCATACGCACAGGTAAATCCCCATCTGTTTTGAGAAAGAAGTCACTAGGAGCTTATGATGGGCTTCAGAACTGCCATGTTGCACAGTCTTACTTTGTAGCCATCATGTATTGTGCTGACAGTGGCAGCATAATTCTATTTCCTATCTTTTTTTCTTGAATACACCTGGATTTACCTGTACATGTGCTGAGTAGCAAGCGTCATGTGAGAGGAAGGGGCTTTATAGTACCCAAGAAACAAGTTCTGTGAGAGATGATTTGTCTTGTATGGTTGCAGATGGATCCCTAGTATGTAGCTGAGCATCGCTTAAATAGATTCCCGACCTATTGAGCGCAGAAGTGGCCACAAAGTGTCCTGTGGCAACTGGAGTTGTATGAATAATTAAATGAAAGAATGCCCGTATTGCAGAGTTGAAGAAACAGTGATACTTCTAGCTCAGAGCTTATGACAAGGTTGGTACAGTTAGCTTCTCCATGTCTGTGTGAAGAGAAAATGAAGCCACATCATTGTGCTGAAGCACAGGAGGTGACTCCTGCCTGTTTTCTTTAGAGGGCACGTGATACAAAGCTGGGAGGTAATATAGCAGAGGGCTGTGCTGCTGTGCAGAGGCACCTCAACAGACTGGAAAAATAGGCTTATAGGAATCTTACGAAATTCAGCAAAGGGAAATGCCAAATCCTGCACCTGGGGAAGAATAACCATGTGCCCTGCTACAGGCTGGGGACTGACTGGCTGTAAAGTAGCTTTTGTGGAAAAGGACTAGAGATCCAGATGGACGCAAAGTTGAACGTGAGCCGGCGGCTTGCCTTTGTGGCAAAGGTGGTGAGCGCTGTCCTGCGTGCATTAGGAAGAAAGCTGCCAGCAGGTTGAGGGAGATGATTTTTCCCCTCAGTTAAGCTCTGGGCAAACCCCATGTGGATTGGTGTCTCTGGTTATGGGCTCTTCACTAGAAGGAAGATGTGGACTTAATGGAGTGGGTCCAGAAAAGGGCCACACAGACCATTAAGGGTTTGGAGCATCTTTCATACGAGGAGAGGCTGGGAGAACTGGGATTATGTACCCTTGGGAAGAGAAGGCTCAGAGAATCTTATTGTAAAGTATATAAATAATTAGTAGGAGGGAGCAAAGAAGATGGAGCCAGGCTCTTCTCAGTGGTATCTGCTGAAATAACTAGAAGCATTGGGTGCAGACTGAAATACAGGGAATTCCCTTTAAATGTAAGAAAACATGTTTTACTGCAAGGGTGGCTGAACATTGGAACAGGTCACGTAGAGAGTTGTGGAGATCCTTGGAGGTAATCAAAACCCAGCTGGACATGGGTTGCTATAGCTTGTTCTGAGCAGGGAGGTGACACTAGATGATGTCCAGAGGTGCCTTCCAACCTCAGTGGGTTGGTTGTGGTGGTTGGTTGGTGAGTGAGAAATCTGATGTAATTTTCCCTGCTGTATTACAGTAAGATTCTAAGAAGCAGATTTCCTGAGATTACTGTTTGGCTTCCCTTCTAAGTGACCTGGTTAAGACTGCTGGGTGTGTTGTTCCTTCAATACCCCAGATTCTATGTGCAGAAATGCCGCTTAACTTCTGCATTTGTCTAGTAACTTAGGCATTGTCTTTTTTTTTTTTTTTTTTAATACTTCCTCTTAAAAGTACCGTCTGCTGGAAGGGGAAGTATAAACTGTCCAGGTTGCAGGAAATCTGGTGCAGTGATTACCACACGTTCCCGTACAGCTGGACAGTGGGACTTAACACACCGTACCAAAGTCTGCTCAGGTGAACACAGTAAGTGTTGGCAGTCTTGTCTCTAAAGCAAGACTCAAATGCCATGCTAAGCTTCTTGTCCAGTGTCAGTTGTGATCTTTGCTATCCCATAACATCTAGATTTTTACTAAGAAAAGGAGGAGGGATTTTATTTGGTTACTTTTTACTGTCTATGCCTATTAAGCTTTCCTGGATATTGAGTGTAAGGGCTTATATTCTGACTGTTTTTCTACCCTAGGAAGTCAAAAGACAGTAGTTTGTTTCAGATACAGTAAAAGCTATGACTTTAGTTCAAAGTTACTCCAGCAGAATGAATCATAGCACTGGCAACATATTAATGTAATGCTGCTGCTTCTGATTTGCTTTTCTTGTGCTATGTACTACAGTTTTCCGTAGTGTATTTAAGCTTTTGTGCCAATTTGATGCGTTGCTAATCCTAGAACTTGTGAAGATAGTCTTCAGAAGTTGTGAAGGCTGCAGGGAAGTCTTCAACTCATGCAGCTTCTTGGGGGAGGACCTGCAGAGCTGCTTGTCTGCTGTAGGACAGACAGGACAATGTCAGTGCCTGCTGATTTTCGACAACTGATTCTAGCAGCTGTCACTCAAGGTGGCACGGCAGTCTGCTTCTCTAAGGTGTTGGATGTGGTGCGGTTGCATCAATGCTTCTGCTAACTTGGGGAAGGGATTCTTAATTAGCAGAAGTAAGCCCCACAAGACTCTCTATTTTGACAAGAATCAATACCTGTTCTACATACGCAAGCAGTTAGTATTGCAGTGTCTTCAGCGCATGCCTGTCGTTAAACGGTTGTTCTGTTAAGCTCTTCCAGAACAGAGCACGCACTGACATGGATGTGTTACACTGGAGAACCGGTAGGTAAACGGATTCCAGCAGAAAGCACGCATCTGTCTCGTAAGGATTTTTATGTAGTAGTATGTACCACTTGGGACATCGGGATTATTGGCTTTGCAGAAGGTCCTTCATATACATGCTGAAGGCTGCTTTTGATTTCTTCTGCTTGGTCCTGTGCAGTAAGGAAGGCACAGATGGCAGTTCAGCTGGGCTTCTAGGTAGCTTGCTTTGCTATTGCGGCATTCCTCCGTGCTGGTGGGAGAGAGAGAGAGACTGATGAGTCATCAAGTCAGGTGGTTATGCCTCTGCTGTGTGTCAGAAATTTCTTTCCCCTCTGCAGCAGGCTTTCTCATCCCTCTGTGTAGGGGCACTAGAAGGACAATTATTTTTTAAGTGGTGGTGCTTAATTGCTGAATCCTGGCTTTGTTTCATTTGGCCTGTGGATTTTTTTCCCTTCCTGTTTCTGCAAAATAAGGTAAGAATCTGTATTTATAGGATAAAATAGTTGTGGATTTTTCTTCCTTGCTGTAAGAAGGCTCCTTCTAAAAATCTCACTGGATAAATCTTTAATTTTGAAGAGATGTTTGTGGTAAGGCAGTTCATCGTGTAAATTCTGGGACTGATCAAATGTGTGAAGCAAAAACAAGGAACTGTAATAGAAAACAGGTTTCTCCAGCATTGAAAGCAGAATAGTTACATTTTTGGGGCTACTGTGTGGTAGGTGGGGAGAAATCAAGATAGAAAACTCAGGTCATTGGCCCTTTCTTGTTTGATTATGACTATAAAATTACTTTAATAAACCACCTTGCAGTCAGAGATCGTTCTGCAGCAAGTAATACTTTGATTTCTGGCACTGTTAGGCAGAGTATGACCGTGTTAGAGCTTAAAAGCATGCTTAAAATCAATTGTTGAACTGTTTAAGATGAGGAAGGTTCCTGATTATACATTGTAAAGGATACAAGATGCATCTTTGCTCATAAGGGAATTAAAATTAAGCTAATATCCTGTGTAGGTGTGCTAGTGGACTTTTGTAGGAGTGAATTGCAAATTGTTCCTAATAACCTGTGTTGGCGAGAGGCCTACGAAAGGCTGTAGTAACTCAGTAGATTTCTAAATGGCTGGCTACCATGGCTTCTGGGGTAAGTACGTACTGTCTGCACACATATGATGTTTAGTAAATCCCGACCTCCTTTAGGGAATTTCATTTTATCTGAGTTCTAGAAAATGAAGACAATTAACAGTGTAGGTAAGTAAGGCAAGTTTTCTGCCCTCGAGGACTTTTCCATCTAAAATGAAAACCTGAAATGGTAATACACAAGCACAAGAAAACTATGCAGAGATAAAGGACAGCTTTTTTTCCTTAATTTGTATTCAGTGTTAAAAGATGTGTAGCCCCTTAGAAAAGGTCAGCTTGGCTGGGTGAGTACTGGCTTTTTAGACTATACATACTTTCTTTGGAGGTGGATAGGAGATGGAACAAAGGAAAGTGAGGAAGAATTCATTGTATCTTTGACACTTGGAATAGTTAATATGTATGTGTTTAAAAGCAGCTGGTGCAGATGCTAAGGATCAGGTTGAAGACAGGGTTTGTGGGTGTATTCTTAGGTGGTCTAGCAGAGGAATCCCATTCTGTTTTAGTTGGCTTGGCCAGTAAGTGGGGAAGATGGCTGTAGGAAGAGAGAGGGAGCAGAGCAGCCACAGGAACAAGTGAAGCAGGTGCTGGCCATCAGGACATTGCCATTTTAACTGCAGAATGACTGTTTTGAGGTTCTTATTTGCCTCTCTGGAAGATAAACAGTCGCTTCAAGTGGCAGTCAGCTGACCTGCAGGTTTTGGTGTGTAGAAAAGTTAATTTAAATTTAAACTGGCCAGTGTTCTTCCTGCTTTTCCTTCCCTCATAATTTGACGCTCTCATATAGGACCCCATACTATCTAATTGCCAAACAGCATCATTAATTCAGTAATGAAAATTTGGTTTAGCTCTTTCTTTCTTCTGCTTCTATAGAAGATTTTGGGACCAGGACTCTAGAGATTGTTGAAGGAAATGTTTTGGGTGGATTTATAAGGCCAGCTGCTTTTTCAGTATGAACAATAATTGTGCTTGAGTTTTGTAGTGTTTTAATTGTTAAAAGCAAAAAAGATGAGGTAATTATGTTAGTCTGATCAGAACCAGCTCTTACGAGCTGCTCAGGAACTGCAGATTGCTTTGCATGGACCTCCCCTCTGCCATTGGCCAGAGGGGAGTTTTGAGAAATAAGCAATCAAATTAAAATTGACTTCTGGGCCTAAACAACAGGTGGCTTAAAGGATAAACTATCATTATGGAGAGCAGAGGGATCTAACAGGTATCTGACTTAGCCTTTGAGCTTGAGAGCAGTTAGTAGTTCTACTCCAGGCTGGTGGTGACTGAGTCATGATCAACTGTTGGGGTGGCTGTTGTGAAATGAGTCAATGGTGGCCATGTTACACAATCCACTCCAGCGAGACATGGAGCCTGGAAGAAGCTATTCATTCAGGATGAATAGCAGTTCGAAATCATTGGAGATCCTTTTTTTACAGAACAGAAACATTGATTTAAAACATTGGTAAAGAGGCTGAGGGGTGGAGGATTCATAGTATACTATTAGAAAGCTGGAAAACAGTCATAAATTTTAAGAATAGCAGATGTCAGCTACCTACTGCTCCTGAAGAATAGGCAGAAAAGCATCCTGTAACAATGGTGGAAAGGTTGGCAATGTACTTGTTGTTTTCCTCATTGTACAAAGGGCAGGTTTTTGAGCCTGAGTATGCTTCTGTATTTGCTGCCTTGCAGGTTATGCTGGGTTAGGTTAAGCTTCTTACAAGGACTGAGTGTCAACAGATGCCTCACATGGTTCATATCACGGAACCGTGGACTTTTGCTGGATGGGCCCTGTTGGTATGCAGAGCGCGTTGTATGCTTGGGCTGCCATACTGCACCTTTCACCAGCACTGTATCATAAATATGTCAATACAGTAGAAATGGGCAGAGAGTTGCCTTACAGTTCTCTAACACTGATCAGTTTCCAAGGTAACGCAGAGCATGATAAGGGCTGACAAAGCAAAACCATTAAATGCTCTTATCGGCACCAGAAGCAGGACAGCCCAACTGTCAATTACAGGACAAATGGGGATGAGGAGGTCTCCTTCTAAAAAAAACAGGTTTTCCTGTGCCGGTTGTTTATATTCTCTAAACTGTTACTGGCAAGAGATGTCAGTGTATAACTGCTGCAAGTTGGATTTTTTGGCCATTATTCAGCACAGTTCTTCTGTACTGCTCCATGGGTTTCACTGGGAGCAAATGTTGTGTAATACCTAGCTGTGAGGCATATAGAGGGGACTCAAGTGTTTTAGTTCGGTGCTTGTGAAAATGTACGTTTCTTCCTCTGAATACTCTGCTTCAGCAGCCTGAAATATTTAAAAAACAGAATTTTCAGAATTATTTGTAGTATTGCCTTTTAGAGACTGGTGGCACTAAAGCAACCCCAGAACATTCTCTTGCTCCATCTGCAAGTAGTAGCCTGCAAATCACTCGGAATCATGGAAAACTCCATGTTTTGAAGGAGAGTAGGTGAGATGTGGAAGAACAGAAGACGTTCTCCATTGTTTAAACATCCTGTTATTTGGATTGAAATTAGTCCAGCAGTGTTATGGCATGTTTGGAGTGTAACTGTTTCATTCAGCAGTGTTTTGTGGAGCCTATTATGGAGTGATGTTCCACCCTGGTGTTGCTGCAATAGGGGATGTTAGTTCTTTTGTTTGTTTAAATGGGTTACTTTTTAACTTTTTATAGCTTTAAAATCAGCATGGTTAAGGTGCTTCAGGCTATATGAGTTCAGAATTCTTTCTGACTGGAAACAAGGAGAGAGCAGAGGGGAGATAAAGGAGGAACTTATTACATGTGTGTATTCTTCAGAATTGACTCTTTTTTCCATCTCTACAGCTGAACAGGCAAAATGGATTTCTCCAAGCTACCCAAAATTCGTGATGAAGAGAGAGAGGCTTTTGTTGGCTATGTCCATGGAGTCTCAGGACCTGGTAGGTATTATGTTGTAAAGGAAATCATATGGTCTGTATCATCTAGTATCGTGTTAATCTTGTTCATTTGGAAGTGAACTTAGAAGTCAAGTAGAGAAGTACAGTAGAACTCTGGGTGAGGCTTTTTAAGAAGGATCACTGACTTGGTCTGATAAAATATTAAGAAATATACTAAGAAGATGTTACTGCTAATTAATCTTACTTAAAGATGTAATGAGCAGAAGCAGGCTGATTAATAATAATAATAACAAAAGGTAGTAAACATTCTAGATGAGATAAAACGACTTGGTCAGAAATCTGCAGGGCCCAGTGTATTAAGCTTCTCTAAAAGGGTGCAAGATGCATAGTTCATGCTCACTGAAATGCAGTTTGAGCCTCTGCTTAAATAGTTTCTTTAGGCTCCGACGATAACAGCTTTTGAATACGTGCAGACTGTACTGGCTTTTTTACTCCCTCCTGCATTCTCTTCAAGAGATAAAGGAAAGAATGGGAGTTGGAGAACAGAAGAATAGCACGTATTTTTCTTATGCAGCTTATCTGATGAATAAGAAATTCCTTTGGCTCATGTCTACCTGAATACCTGCCTGTTCTTTAACTGCCGATCCCTTAACTGCAGAAGTGATTCTTAAAAGCAATTTTAAACTGAGATAGCTTGCTTTCATGAGAAGTGGATAATGAAAACTTTTGTCTGTAAATACATGAACCCCATGTGCAAGATGGATATTATAATGTAAAAGACATGATGCATTTAGTCCTAAAGCAGCTAAATCTCTTGTATGACCTGCTGAAATCTAACTTGAAACAGTAGGAGGTTTCAGGCCCTAAATGTGCTGTAAAACAGTCTTCATCTGTTGAAGGTTAATTTAAGTGCCTTAAGATATACATCCCTTTTCTACAACATAAAACGTCAAAAAAGTGTTTCCTTAAAAGCTTTGTAGGGAACTGCTGCTCTAGATACAAGGGTATGTATTGCCCTTAGCAGGCACTTTGGCTTGATCTATACATGGAAATAGTTTATGAAGTTAGCATCCAGATGCTACCAAGGTAAACAGAAGTTTGAGTGGCTTGAAAGTGCTGGTCCCCAACCACAGGTTTATGTAACTACCAGGTGAGCTTTTGCCATTTTCTTGTACATTTTTAATTTAGTCAGGTGGGAATGTGGCCCAGCTAACCGAGATGGAGAAGTGCCTATGTGACCTGTCTGTCAAAGTTCACTGCATCTCTAAAACCCTAAACGTTCACCATCTGTCAAGATAGATAAGAGAAATTATGACGTGAATTGTCTGTGAACTACTGCGTTCTGATAGTGTCCTCTTATTGAGCATAAAGGAACGGTGTCAAACGGATAGGGAAGCTTTTGACTTTTAAACTGGAAATGTCAGGATTTGTGGCAGCCAAGTTATCCTTTTTGTGAAATCAAGAATGGGCTCCTGATTTGGGTGTTTACCAGGCTTATGCTGTGCAGTCCCTACTAACTTCTGATGAGTAAATTTTCTGAGCTACAAAAAAAATATTCACCTATGTGTCTATCTTCTACAGTGGTCACGGCATGCAACATGGCAGGTGCTGCTATGTACGAGCTGGTACGAGTAGGCCACAGTGAACTGGTGGGAGAGATTATCCGACTGGAAGGTGATTTGGCAACTGTCCAGGTGTACGAAGAAACCTGTATCCTTTTCACTGATCCCCCTGGGACTGCCAGACTGTGCAGTTGAGAACACGGTGGTGACAAGGGTGAAGGATGTTAACAAAGCTGACTGGGACCAGTGCGTGGTACTTCTGATGCTGGCAGGCGGAAACGTCTGTTCTGCACATCTTTTGTAAATTCTGATGGTTTTTGATGTAAATCTTACCTTGCTTGGCTGTGTATCATGGAGAACTTTTTCTCATTTTATGTGGAAATAAAACAATGAGTATCTTAGAATTTAAGTTAATTTTAATTTAAGTATCACAGTTGCTTGTTTAAGGAAGCTGTTTGACAAATGTCAACTACCAACCAGTATTTGTTGCATTATTTTTTTCTTTGCTTTTGAAAACTATGTTTGCATAACACTTAAACAAGAAACTAAGATGGGCAGGATGCTGCCTTCTGGGCAGAGTATTTCATAGAATCATAGAATGATTTGGGTTAGAAGGGACCTTAAAAATCATCTAGTTCCAACCCGCATGTAATAGATTGCATTTTTGCTTCTGCACTGTGCTTACAGAATCTTGGTTGAGCTAGGATGCAGCAAGGATTCTAAAATCTAGTTAACTTAAAATGCATTTTCTATTACACATATATGAGAGAATGTCAGAAGTCATAAAACTTCAAGCCAGACTTTCTCTTTTATCCCTCATATTCTTTTAAACTTAAGAGTTGGCTGTGTCTATCTGTAGAGACTAGGAAAAAGCCTGGGGGGGCTCCCAAAGCTTTGTTCTGAGGAGCTGAATGATGAACTGGTGAGTAGCTCCTGTTTGTACCTAATAATTTGTCATTTTAGATGGCCTCATCATTGTAATATCTAGTAGTCTTCCATCAGTACATGGAATGCCTTTGAGTATAGTTTACTCTTAGGTACCTGATGACAGGACTCTGTCATAGAGTTCTCTGAAGTCAACTTGCATTTAATCTCTTGAGTTTGTACAGGATTTTGGGGCGCCCTTGTATTCTAGCAGGGCCTTTTGCCAAACTGTTGGCCCTTTGCCAGGAAGTCTGTTGTGCATCTTTGGAGCTTAGGTAGTGCATAGACCGGACAACTTGATATCAGAGAGGAGGGAAATAATGCCTGTCTTAGGCAAACTCCCTTTAAAATTAGACTGCTGTCAAAAAGGCTGTGCAAGGCTCAAGGTCAAAACAGTTGTGCTCTAACAAATTTTGAAGTGAAAAATTTATTTATTTCATAGCAATGTCTGACTTTAACAATCAAACCGGTTTTCTAGGTTTGAAGATTTAGAAATGCCTGACATTTTGTCATCTTGCTTCCTGGCAGTCCTGTAAATTCATCCATATAGTTGACTTGAACTAATGACTGTAAATCAGAATATTTACCCCTACTTTGCCTCTCTGGAGAATGAGCAGCTTTGCTGCTTTAGCAGCTTTAGCTTGAGTTTAGTATAAAGTCTATATGCTTCTCAAATGATGATGTGTAATATAGTAACAAAAATATTACCTTAAAGCCAGAAAGGCGGTTTAAGACTATAATGTCGTGAGTGTGATGTCTTCTGCCCTCTTTCTTTCCCTTTCTCTGGATGAACTTTTCCTCAGCAAATCGTCAGCTGGTGTCTCAGTAGGAGATCCTGTACTCCGTACTGGCAAACCCCTGTCAGTGGAACTAGGGCCTGGCATTATGGGAGCTATTTTTGATGGTATCCAGAGGCCCCTCTCAGACATCAGCACTCTGACCAAAAGTATCTATATTCCTAGAGGTGTCAATGTGTCAGCTTTGAGCCGAGATGTCAAATGGGACTTCACACCTTCCAAAAACCTGCGGGTAAGTTCTGACAAGTTTGTCTTCTCCTTTTGCTCCTCTACCCCCAGAGCTCGGAGCCGGAGCAGAATGCCAAGGCTATGACTACTGGGAGCTATGCTGTATTAAGTTTGTGAAAAGGGGTGCTAGGAAGAGGTAGTGGTGTATGAGATGGGATGGGGATCACCAAAACTTACTTGATGTGACTTACTGTGTGTTGCTGCTGCATATGAGAAAGTTGCAAAGTTTTAATGTATTTGCAAAGCTGTAAAGAATTTAGTGGAATTGCAGTAAGCATTAGCAGGACTGGGTGTTACCCGAGCAAAAAGAATAACTGCAGCACGTTTTTGCGAATGATGAAGATAGCCTCAGAGCTGGAAAACGTCACTGCTTTAGTCCTTAGCATCATCTTTTTTCCAGCCCTGCAGGTTAACATAGCCTATTCTTTCTCTGCTTAACACGTTAAACTGAGAGGTATAAAAGAAATGAGGAAAATTCCTTGCATCAGTCAGTAATTGTTACTGTCTGTGCCATGAAAGACACCTGAACCCAGATAGTGTTGCCAGTGATGTGCTGTTAGCGTAATGAGTTATGTAAATGGACTACTGTGCTGTAACAACACATTTATAACGGGAATTATCACAGTGCTAGACTTAATAGCTATAATTATTTTATACTGTTCTTTGTCAAGGTTCTTTTTTAAAACTGGAGTTCTCACTTATGACTAATAGACCTATTCTTATTTTAGGTTGGGAGCCACATCACTGGCGGAGATATTTATGGTGTGGTGAATGAAAACTCTCTTATCAAACACAAAATCATGCTGCCCCCACGGAACAGGGGTACAGTTACATACATTGCTCCACCAGGAAACTATGACACTTCAGTAAGTCTCCCAAACAGCAGCTGCTGTTATATGCCACATCTCTTTCATGACGTTGATGTACTCCATCTGTTCTGCATGATGCCACCTAAAAAGTGTTTCATGCAACAGTTTGTCTGAGTTAATGATGACTTCTGCTACTCTGCCTGCAGGGGTTATGTGATTTTCTCGTGCAGTTACTTTCTATGTATATGGCTTCCCAACGACACTTTGGTATGCTGTGTTTGCTGACTTCTGTGGGGCCTATGGTATCTTGTGAATACGTGAAATTCAGTTGCTCTTCAAAAGCATCTTTTTAGTCGAAGTTTCATCTTGCACTTTTTTTGCCAGTGGTATTGTCAATATGGGAGAGAGCCTTCCCTCAAGAGATGATAGCTTGTTGAGGTTCTGAGAAATCTGTGGTGGTATCAAAGACCTAGCTGCTCAGAGTAGTTGAGATGAGAATTTGCATGCTGGTCCAGTGTACAGCTGTTTGCTTACTTCAGACATCTGGTGCTGTCTGTTAGGATGTTGTCTTGGAGCTGGAGTTCGAAGGTGTGAAGGAGAAGTTCACTATGGTTCAAGTCTGGCCTGTACGTCAAGTCCGTCCTGTTACTGAGAAGTTACCAGCCAATCATCCTTTATTAACTGGCCAACGGGTCCTGGATGCCCTCTTCCCGTAAGTGCTACCTTTTATTTTCTAAAGTGTAAGAAATCTCTCTTTTGTGGAGGTGAAGAGGAGGAAGGAGGCCTTATTTTATTTTTATTTTTTTTTTAAGGGCAAACAGAGACCCCAAGCTTTCGCTATGTATCACAGCATAATTGCAGAAAACATTTTGCCAAATTCCTCATATTTCTGTACTTGGCAGGAGACTCTCCTAGCAGAAAAACAAAGATAAGTTTAATGAGATCATTCTAGTACATTAATCTAGAAAAGAATGGACAAGAATAAACTTAACACAATCATGCCAAAACTACAGAAAGGCTAGAATTTTCCCACTTGATATCTCCATGTGAATGCATAAGCAGGATCTCATTTCATGGTCTTGAGGATGTATAGTTCCCTGTGATGCTGGGGTCACCACTTACAAAAACTCTTGCACTTAACTGTAACACAAAATGTTCATTTAAGGAATTAACTTCTCAGACACTGAATTCAGTAATCTTGGTCCTAAAATATTCTACTGCTTATTCCTATAATGCATAGCTAAGTACAGTTGTTCTCTTCTAAGCATTTTCATTCCGTTGGTGCTTCCAGCTGTGAAAATTGCTACATTTCAAGCCTGAAAGTCTAGCTGTTGTACCAGCACAACGTGTGTACTTCAAGGGCAGTAGAAGAAAAGTACAGTTAATTCCCTCAGTCTTTCTCACCCAGAACACTGAATGTGACTCCTCTTGCTCTGCTTTTAATTAGGGAGTCTTATTGGAAGGCATATTCTAAAATGGGAGAGAGCTGTTTTTTGAGTTCCTTGCAAATCAGAATCCTTTTTCTTTACGCAGGTGTGTACAAGGGGGTACAACAGCGATTCCCGGGGCATTCGGTTGTGGGAAGACGGTGATCTCACAGTCTCTCTCAAAATACTCCAACAGTGATGTCATCATTTATGTAGGCTGTGGAGAACGAGGAAATGAAATGTCTGAAGTACTGAGAGATTTTCCTGAGGTTAGTATGGGGAATTCATTGAGAGTAAACCTTCTTGGGAAGACTTGCTATTGCACTGGTATTGTAACTGAATAAAATGTCGTATTGGTAAAGTGACTTGAAATTACCTTCTTGCCTCCCTCCTCTAAGTTCTGGCTGTAGTAGCACAAAACCCTTTCGTCTCATTCAAGAATGATTTCAGTGGCCCCTCAACAAACATCTGGACTAGTTTTTGGGCGTACCTTCTAACTTGTTTAAAATAAAGCAAAAATGAATGTGACAATGTAGTTCACCACGGTTATAAGCGCCTTACCTTTCACCGGTAATATCTCTAACTTTTCTAACTTAACTGTGCATAGCAAATGCAGCATTTATATTTTCAGGATGTGGGGTTGTGATACAAACAGTTACCAGATACTATTTTGACATGTTAGGCTTTGGAATACCTTCTGAAGGAGACAGAAAATGCCTGGTTTAAAAAAAAAACAACAAACTGCAACAGGTTTACCAAGCCTTCTACCGAATGCTATATGTTAGTGAATTAGTTGTGACACAGTCTTCTGTAAAATATGGCAAAGCCGCCAGATAGTCTGACCTGTTATTTTTTAACTCCACTGTCAGAAATAAGGGGTAGAAGGCTTGGGTGTATTCATTGATCACAAGATGAGAAAGTCAAGCTGAGGTGGCCACAAAAAAGGTAAATCCTAGAGTATTCGTAAGTGGAATTGTACACAAATGTCAGAATCTGCATTCTGTTGTTCAGGTGCTTGTGAGGCTTCACTAGGGCGATGTATGTGGCTTTATGTCCAGTTGTCAAACTTGGATTGGTGTAGTTGAGGGGGGAAAAAAACCCTCTGATTCCGAACGGATTTGTGACAGGAGGCTAAGATTTTTTGGTTCTTCCAGCCTCGTAAGCTGAGAGAGGATAATGTACTTCCTGATGCAGTGGATTTGTTGTTACTCATTTGAATGGGATCAATAGGGATTTTTGCCAGCTGCAGAAGATGAGATGAGGCTGAGGCATGTACCTTAAAGAGGGCAAAGCAGCATAGGATCCCGAAATCTTGAATCTACTCTCTCCTCTTGGTAGAGTAGCTGTGAGAGTATCCTAATACAAGGTGAGTAATACAGTAAAAAAACCCAAAAACCCAACTTGCTAGTTAACTTTTTTTCCTTTTTTTCTTGCATTTTAGTTGACAATGGAAGTTGATGGTAAGGTAGAAAGCATCATGAAGAGAACAGCTCTGGTAGCAAATACCTCCAACATGCCTGTGGCTGCCAGAGAAGCCTCTATCTATACTGGTAAGATTTGCAGGAGGCTGGAAAAGCCTATGTGCGTAGGGCAAGCCATCGTGCTCCAGTATTTTCAGTTCCTGAGATGGTCAGGATGAAGAAACCTGCTTAGTTTCAGAAGTCAACCCTTTCGGGCCTTGCCTGCTCAAAGTCCTAGTACCTTAATTGAATTTGGCTTGCTTGTATATAATTACAGTTTCCGAATATTGAATAAATTTTGCTTGCAAGGTGAAATTACTGCACCAGCTCTCATGTAGTTTTTTCCATGTGTTAATTGTGTCAGCTTTTGTTTGTGAGTAGCTTTTTGCTGACAAGTACAGCCACTTAATGGGCAGGAATAGTGCTGTGTGAGTTGGCAGGCTAGTCTTCTTTCCTTTGCAGGTTCTTAAAGTTGTTTTTTAAAAATTGTCTTTTATGAAAAGTTGTCAGTTAAGAAAAACATGACCTTTTCTCACTCTTATCTTCTGCTAGTTTGAAAGGGGAGGAGACATTTTACAGTAAGAGGCTTTGTTCATGGTCTCAGTGAGGCAAAGAGTAGCACCAGTGATGTTGCCATGCCTCTAAAGAAAATACATGGGAATGTAAGATGAGCTGGAGTGGTTCATAAGCAAAAACAGGGAGAATGAGAAGAAATAAACAAAAAAAGACAGCAAGGATATGATCTAGTGGGGAGAAAGAATATTTCCATCAAAATGTAACCTTAAATAATGTGGCTTATTTGCATCTTAGTGATGAAATATAAGCATAGAATTTCTTTCTGAACTGTATCCTGCAGCACGCTGTTGTCTCTGTTCTAGGAATCACCCTGTCTGAGTATTTCCGGGACATGGGCTACCATGTCAGTATGATGGCAGACTCTACTTCCCGATGGGCTGAGGCCCTCAGAGAAATTTCAGGGCGACTGGCTGAAATGCCAGCTGGTGAGTAGCATTTTCTCTGTCTAGTCTTGTAAACGCATCCTTTAAACTCTAAGCCTTTGACTCAATTGCTGTGTGGTGTTGTTTGCAGACAGTGGTTATCCAGCCTACCTTGGTGCCCGTCTAGCCTCTTTCTATGAGCGAGCTGGCAGAGTGAAGTGTCTGGGAAATCCTGAAAGGGAAGGCAGCGTCAGCATTGTTGGAGCGTGAGTGTTGCATTTCTTTGCGTTGCGTTGGCTGCAGTTCTTCCTCTGTGTTTTCCTATGTCAAAGCACCTATTTTTCAGACAAGAAGAATGTCTTGCTGCTCTGTGTGGCTGCAGAACTAAAAATATGTGAATGAGTAGGTAGATATTTAGTCTCTGTTCACCCAGAACTACTGCTAAATTGTGCATGGGGGCAGAAAGAATGAATGTGGACAGGTAGTTCTGTGAGGTGTGGAATTGCAGTCACTTGCAGCAGAGCAAATGGCTCAGGGAAGAATGTTGTTAGAGCTATCACTGAAAAGTATGTGAAACCATGCTCAGAGCAAGAAAGAAGGAGCAGTTAGAGCAGCAGTGTGTGCACTTGGGGGCATAATGACTTGTGATTCTCTTGCTTAGAGTTACATGGAGCAGCATATCTCAAGCTGCGATGGGCTGTGAAAAGCCTGTGGTCCCCAGACATCCTTCTAGGCTACACTGAGTTGTATATCATACTGTGGGAAAAGTGAATTTCCCCCCGCACACACCGTGTTTTCAGGAGAACCTCTAGGATCTGCAAGAACACCCAGAGTCTGTTCTCTGCTCTGCTTAGGTCTGCTGTCCACAACATACATACTCAAATGTATTGTGCTGTTGGGGTTGGATGATAATTTTTTTAATCTCTGAGAAGGCGTGTATTAGGGTGTCAAGCCCAAATGAAGTTAGATTGGTTATTGTATAGGTGAATAATTTCAAACTGGGATATTGTTTTCTGTACAATAATCATTGCACTGTGTTTCACGGTGTTCTAACAGCACACTTGCTGAATCTGTTCCACTTGAGATGGGTTTGATAATCTAAGCTGGAGTTACTACCTGGAGCTAAAGTAACTGAAATCATACCTTCATACTGTCAGTCAGTCACTGATACGCCTATATTTCATGGTATGCTTGATAGGACACCTGTGTGGGTATGCATTACTTTCTGCTGTGGAAGCCTGCAATTTCTTACTTGAAATTGTGTTGACTTTTCTGGTTTCTTGATCACAGAGCTGTGCAGTCATATGTTTGGTACTTCACTTTAAACTGTGAAAGCAATTCTGATAACTTCCTTATCTCTTCCTGCTCAGTGTCTCTCCCCCCGGTGGTGACTTCTCTGATCCTGTCACATCTGCCACTCTGGGCATTGTTCAGGTACGTCCCATGATGTTGCAGCTCTTCTGTGCACTTTGTTAGACTTGAAATGATTGTGCTTCAGTGCACTTGTGCCAGTGGTTGGAGTGTGAGAGGTTTGATGTGACACAGGCAACTTTCTAGGGCGCTTTGGATAATGTTCCAACAGTGTAAAAGGCGATCTTACGAGATGGTGTTTGAACTGATGTGGTTTGAGATGGCTTTGGAAGAGAAGGGTGAAGATAGCAGTTCTTTCCATTGCTGACTGTTCAGGAATATCCATGTGCTTCCTGATTGCTGCCCTTTAAGCTGCACTTAAATGTGGCTCCTCTCAGATAAGTGAACTGCTCTTAATAGGTGCATTGAAACCACAAAAAAATCCCTAGAGCTGCTGATTGGGAGAAAAATGTCTTGCAACTGATTGCAGCCCTGTTTTGGGAAAAGGAGTTACCTCGTTCTGCTGGAGAAACTGGCTGCTCAGAGCTTCATGGACATACTCTTTGCTGAGTTAAAAAAAAACAGCTGGTTGGCCCAAAGAGTTGTGGTGAATGGAGTTACATCCAGTTGGCAGCCAGTCACAAGCGGTGTTCCCCAGGGCTCAGCACTGGGGCCATTTCTCTTTAATATCTTTATCAATGGTCTGGACAAGGGGATTGAGTGTGCCCTCAGTAAGTCTGCAGACAACACCAAGTTGGGTGGGAGTGTTGATCTCCTTGAGGGTGGGAAGGCTCTACAGAGGGATCTGGACAGGTTGGATTGATGGGCCAAGGCCAACTGTATGAGGTTCAACAAGGCCAGGTGCCAGGTTCTACTCTTGGGTCATCACAACAACCCCAGGCAATGCTGCAGGCTTGGGGCAGAGTGGCTGGAAAGCTGCCCAGAGGAAAAGGACCTGGGGGTGTCATCCGACAGCCGGCTGAATATGGGCCGGCAGTGTTCCCAGGTGGCCAAGAAGGCCAACAGCATCCTGGCCTGTATCAGGAATAGTGCAGCCAGCAGGACTAGGGCAGTGATTGTCCCCTGTGCTTGGCTCTGGTGAGGCTGCACCTGAAGTACTGTGTTCAGTTTTGGGCCCCTCACTACCAGAAAGACATTGAGCTGCTGGAGTGTGTCCAGAGAAGGGCAACGAAACTGGTGAAGCAGCTGGAGCACAAGTCCTGTGAGAAGCAGCTGAGGAAACTGGGGTTGTTTAGCCTGGAGAAAAGGAGGCTGAGAGAAGGCCTTATTGCCCTCTACAACTACCTGAAAGGAGGCTGTAGCCAAGTGGTGTCAGTCCCTTTCCCAAGTAACAAGCGATAAGACGAGAGGAAATGGCCTCAAGTTGTGCCGGGGGAGGTTTAGATTGCATATATTGGAAAAATTTCTTCACCAACAGGGTTGTCAAGCCCTGGAACAGGCTGCCCAGGGAGATGGTTGAGTCACCATCCCTGGAAGTATTTAAAACACACCTAGATGTGGTGTTTGGGGACATGGTTTAGTGGTGGGCCTGGCAGTGCTAGGTTAATGGTTGGACTTGATGATCTTAAAGGTCTTTTCCAACCTAAACAATTCCATAATTCTAATAGGTCTCCACCTAATTAGACTCCAGTACTGATACTGTCTTTGTTACAGTTGACTCTTCCCTCATGAGGAGTCTCAAACTGATTAAGTCTGAACTCAGCTTAAGAGATGCATCGTTCTTGAGAAGTGTGTTTGAAAGCCACTGCGATAGTTAAATTAACATAAGGAAGGTGCTTTTTTTCCCTCTTAGGCTTTGATTTGTGATAGCCTTTGCTGTGTCATATTTGCTCAAACTTGCTTTCTGTATTGGTGGTGGTTTTGTGGTGTGGTTTGTGGGTTTGGGTTTTTTTTTGGTTGTGGGTTTTTTTTTTTAACTGCCTTCAATTATTTTAGTTCAGTTTTGATTGGGAACACTAGTTGATCTTTCTGTCTTCTGACAGGTTTTCTGGGGTCTGGATAAGAAGCTGGCACAACGCAAGCACTTCCCCTCTGTCAACTGGCTGATCAGTTACAGCAAATACACGCGTGCTCTGGACGAGTACTACGACAAGCATTTTACAGAGTTTGTCCCTCTGAGGACAAAGGCCAAAGAGATCCTACAGGAGGAAGAGGACCTTGCAGAGATAGTGCAGCTTGTGGGGAAGGTGAGTAACCAGCTGTGAGGAAATGTGGTATCAATAAGCCATCTTCCATTTCCTTACTGCTAGAGCAGGCTTTTGACCATGCCTTAGACCAGACTTGGTGGATACTGCCTTGTCCAAAAAAGGCAAATGGTCGCTGGGAGATGTCAGACTCTCCTGTGTCTAACTGTGCTTTATTACAGCTTTCTTATGTGGTGTTTGACTTGTAATGACAAATACTTTTTTAGATTAGATAAACCTTGGCTAGATGCTACTTTTCGCATGCAGGTTAGATTGCAGGGCATCTAATGCTGGAGTTAAGAAACTTCACTTGCTTCAGTGTTCTAGTGCCGCTGAAATGTCCTTTGTTGCAACTTACAATAGTACTCCATTGGAAGTAATCTTTGTAAGAGAAATGATGCAAACTGGTCTTTACTGCTGAAGTCATTTGAAGGATTACAGTTTCTTAGAAACTATGTTGCCAGCTGCAGAACAGAGGTGTCGGCATTTACAAGCTGGCCTGTAGAAACAGAAGTAATGTCTGCTTTTTCTAAAAACTGGAGATTACCTGGTTTCTCTGTGGAAACCTGTGACGTGACACATGGGTCCATTTTACAGACATTCTTTAATTTCCTTCACTCGCTTCACTGTTTTGGACAGAAAGCTGAACTTGGACAGGAAAATTTCCCTTGAGAGCTCTCAAAAGAGACCCGGTGAAAACCCCGTGTTTCAGCGTAGTAAATATAATAATTGACAGGAGCCTAGCACATACTTGACAGTAACTTAATCCTATGATGTTCATATGAGCTGTGTGGATTTACAAGGTGGTGGCAGCATATGTAACACACATGAACCACAGTTATTTGGAGAAAGTTTGGTCCTGGCGCTCTTCCCTATTCACTGTTGTTCTAGTTCAGCTGAGATGGGGCCTGTCACCACATTCTGCCTAGCAGAGCTCTCCTCTCTAGACATGCCTTCAAAGAAAAGGAAATATGATCTTAGGATCCTCTGCAGTTTTCTGTTTACAAAAAGATGTTCTAAAAGCCTGGTTTACAGAGCAGGGTAGAATCAGTTCCTTGGTATGGAAGGGATTTTGATGGACCAGTGCTTGTAACTAGGTGTTATTCCCATGACAGAAGTACTGGAACTGGTGATCTTGTTCTCAAAGATGTTATCTTTAAGAGTTTATTTCAGTCTGGGCTTGGCTAACAAGTGCAACAAACCTTTAGAAAGGGGGAATTGTGGAAAAACAATTAGATATCCTTTTTTTTTTTTTAAAAGCTCTGAATTCTGTTAGTCTTCTTGTGAAAGAAGGTCCAAACTTTCAGTCTAGAAAGTACATGGTGGTGCTTAAAACTCAGTCTGCCCCTTTTAGCAAAAGGACAGTGAAGGTAGAGTGACCTGTGGTGCTGACAGCAGCAGCGTGCCCCGGGGTCGTGGCTGTCCTGCAGAGTGCGACAGCTGTTGTCATCAACTCGTTTACTTTTTTTGAACGCCAGACAGGGAGGGCCCATTGGTAGCTGTGGAGGTGTGTATCAAATCCTTAAGAGTGATCTAGCATGCTGAGACCTAGTTTTTCTTCCATGGACATAAGGACTGAGGCAGGTAAAAATGAATTTACCTCTTTATGTAGGAAGGTGATGTTTCAATGTACCTCACAGCAGAGCTGTGTGTGTTTTCTGTGTCTGGTGGCTTTTCCATTATCTTAAAGGGAGCTTCCTTTTCATTATTATAGGTGGTGGGGGGATGGTTGGACTAGATGATCCTTGAGATCTCTTCCAACCTTAATGATTCTATGATAATTCTATGATAATTCTATTTATCATCAGATAGGCCAAACAGCCAATATGTCTACTTTTAAGTCTGTCTTAATTGGGTTATCAATTAAATTGGCTGGACTACAGCAGGTAGTGAGAAATACACAAAAGACAGAATTCTGCTGGAAGCCATCTTAAGAGGGTGGGAAGAAAACATATACTGAAAGATAACAGTCGTTGGCCAGGACATACCATGTCCTCGTGGATTTGAGTAATAAACTAACAGCATACCTTACTTTTCTAGGCTTCCTTGGCAGAAACAGATAAAATTACCTTGGAGGTTGCCAAGCTGATAAAAGACGACTTCTTGCAACAGAATGGTTATACGCCTTATGACAGGTGAGATCTGACTGGCCACTCTGCCCTCTTGGTCCTGTGCAGTCTGGATTCAGACAGCCATTTTACGTGGAAACCTATCGGTGCAGAAATCAATTTTACCTCCTATAAACAAGTGGAAGACCTGTGCTTAGGTAGGATACAGTGTATTCACGTTGTCTTACCCAAGGCATACAAGCTTCTTCCGAATGCAGTCACGCCCTCCGAGTTTCTCAGGCCCTCATCTATTGTTCAGTTAGCCAATATTTCTGCAATAGTGTGTCCTCTTGTCCTCCTGAGGAGGAGGAGAGAGGACCACTGTGTTTTCACAGTGGGAAGACCCAAAGTCTTCCTGTTTATTCTAGCAATGCATGGGGGACTGTGAGAATCTGCTTTCGGTTACTGTTGCATAATTCTTGAGTGTTTGATCCAGCAAAAAAACTTACTGGATCTTTTCCTTAGTGCGGTGCTTATTACCCCTGTCTGCTTTGCTTCTCGCCATGCTGTCCTTGGGCTTTAACAGCCTGACAAGGCCTTTTGTACTTCATCTCACTCCCCAGCCCAGGTAGATCGGGAGGTCCTGAAATACTTCATCACTAAAGGTTTAGGCATACATGGTTCTGTAATGGTGTGTGCTTTTGGTCAGGTTACTAGTGCAGGTATGCTTGTACGCAATAGGGAAGCACAGGAAGTAGCACAATGTAGTATATAAATAATAATGAGGTACCTTTCCTGGCAGTCACCTACCTGTTAAAAATTGAGCTTTTTGTGTGTGGAGTGCTCCTTGTCATAGAAACACGCCCTTTCCTGTGAGCAAAGAAACTTGCAGAGCTGTCGGGTCATCCCAGGCTGCTCGGAGGAAGCCTGCTCCCATGATGGACCAAATGGGAAGGAGGAATTCCGTTGGCTGCTCTTAGTGTTTTCCCTTTCTCGTTAGCATTGACACAGATTGAAATGTGAGACTTGTACAGTGGTGGGTCCTGTTCTCCCCTGTTGTGCCCGGTGTTTAGGTGCTGCTTCAGAAACCTCACTTCAGGGTGATTGTCTTTAGCCTATAAATCACCTGTTTAAAAATGTGGGACCTATTAGAGGCAGTCTCTCTCCTTTGGCAGGACGTATCAAAAATACCCAAAGTAAAGCAGGTTACTCTTCCTTTCAGGTGAGAATTCAGAGTTGTAAAGGCAGCAGCAAAAGTTTGTCCTCTTAACTGTTCCAAAATATATGACAGACCCTCTCTGTTCCATCAGGTTCTGCCCTTTCTATAAAACAGTGGGAATGCTTTCCAATATGATTGCATTTTATGACATGGCACGCCGTGCTGTAGAAACCACAGCCCAGAGTGACAATAAGATCACGTGGTCCATCATCCGAGAGAACATGAGCGAAATCCTCTACAGGCTTACCTCCATGAAATTCAAGGTATGTGTGCAAGGAACTGGGTTGCGCTGCTTGTTGTGAGCTTCCAGTGCCTCTGAAAGGCTGTTACTCAGAGGTGGTCATCAGTTGTCGTAGATAAAGGTCTGTGAACAGAGACTTTTTACAACCGTTTTGAATACTCTTAGGAGCTTGTTTTAGTTTGTGAGCGCAGGAAAGGTCAGTGCAGAAATCTAGTCGGGTGTTGCTGGCTGCAGAGCCTCAGCACCCCCACCTTCAGTAGTCTCTTTTACGTTACATACACTCACGATAGTGGTACAAGCACCTTTCCTGTTTGTTTTGGGGGTTTTGTGGTAAAATTCTGTAAAAAAATTTATTACGTGTTCTAAGGAGACTATTTTAGGGCACAGCTTTCCTAGGACTCATCCAGAGCATGCTGATATGGCAGTTTCTGGTAGGGTGAAACGTGTGATGTTGCCTGATAAAAAGTAGTGAAGGAATATTCTCTGTGATTCTGTTATCACTCTTATAAGCCAACACTGCATTTTTTTCAAGAATAAGTGCCATAAGATAAAATCACATTTAAAATTGAGTGTTCTGGCGTGCCAGGGTATTCTGGTCCCTGCAGGGTACTGGCTTGTTTCTGCAGCAAGCAGATCCCTGGTTTATATTCTGAAAGCATCAAGAACATAACAAGATACACTTGGGGACATGAGCTGGTTCTACAGAGACAGGGGAAGCACTATGGTTTTACAAACCCTGGCCACCAGAAGACATCTGGTGTACAGTGCAGCGGTGGACAGCATGGCTGAGAAACGGAATCCAGAGGGTGAATACATGTTAAGTGGAGCCAGCCATCTAATACAGTAATAGTTATGAAAGGAAAAATTTATTTCCTAGCTAACAGTCTAAAAGGTGTGAGAATGTAAATGTCCTGCATCCTGCAGTCTGTGCTTTGGAGAGACCACAAAGAAGTAGTGCACCCACACACGTCAGCGCTCTGGGTTTCCCTGGAGCTGCACTGACCCAAAGGAACATAGCGCTGGGAGGGGAATGGGGAAGACGCTGAACAGATTTCACAGCCTGGCAGTTAACGCTTCTTGCGGGGAGTGCCTTGCAGCCTCAGAGCAAAGTCGATTGTTACGTTATTTTGCTCTTGTCTTTCATGAAAAGTATTCTGAGAAAATGAAGCTGTACAAATATGTTCTTGAGCTTGTTATGATTTTAATTAGAGCCGAGTGACCTCCGAGTGATGGCAAAGTAGCTTTTGCATTTATAGGGGTTGCACCCCAAGAAGTACAGCAGAGCATTTCTGAGTCACAAAGATCCTTACTCCATGTGGCTGGGGATGGGAGCTGGTGTTAATCACTGCAGCTCTTGAATCACACAGATTAACTAAGGCCCTCAGTATTACTGCATCCCCTCCAAATCAGTTGCTTTTCAGTAAAGTAAGCACTGCTCATGCACTACTCAGACTTCCTCTGTCTGGGATCCATTCTGCCTGCTTGCTGAATGTGGAAGGAAGGTGAGATTTAAACTTTGTGGCTGTTGGTGAGACAGACAGCAGCGGAGATGGACCTACAATGGCGGCCCTGCAGTTCGCAAACGCTAATCCTGAGGCTGAGAAACTACAGCACTGGCAAAGCAGGGTTGTCTTAAGTACCTGAGGCTTTTCCTGATGCACCTGTTCATTTGCTGTGTTATCTTGCAGGACCCTGTCAAAGACGGTGAAACAAAAATCAAGGCGGACTATGCTCAGCTCTTTGAGGATATGCAGAATGCATTTCGCAGTCTGGAAGACTAGACTTGACCTCTGTGACCACTCCAGTTTGTCCTCTCAGTTCCTCATCTCAACTCCTCTGCTTCCCTACCTTACAAGAATGATGCAACAGTACTTGAGTTGATAATAGCCCTATGTTTCCCTGTTCATACGGAGAGTGTCCTTACAAAAACATTCCTCTTAGTTTGTGTTTGGCATCGCTTTGTGTGTCTGAAGTGGTGAGTGATGTGTGAATGGGCCTGGCTGAGTGAGGAAATGCTGTTGTACACTTCTAGGGTGGGAAAAATTTCACCTTGCCTCTCACAGCTCTCTTGGTATCTGGTCTTTCACCTTGGGATGTAACCAGCTGAGCTGTCCTGGCAGAGGAGGTGTAGGCCTTCATGCAGTCACGTGGTACGTTCTGAGCTGGCAGTGGTAAGGGCATTTATTTAGATCTGGCACCTTGCTAAGTGACTATCATGACGTAGAGCTCCTTATTCTCCAACAGAATTTCTGACCATCTTCTGATGACATGTTGATAGAACCAAAAATGCTTCACTACTCTGTCCCTTCTGCAACCCTCGGCTGAGTCCGTTGGTATTGAAATGTGGTAGTTGTGGATCTCTCCAAGAAGGGACTAACTAGAAGGTGAGCACGTACAAGCAGCCAGTATACTTTTGTACACTGGAGAAATAGAATTTTATTTTCCTACTTAATCCAGATAGGACTGTTGGACTCAGCATCAGCTAAAATCAAAGCCATAGGTGCTCAGCTTCCAGCAGAGTTTTACCTTCTTTCCTCCCACTCACCCCACAAAACTCCATGGCACTCAGCCGCTTTAGTCTGCGAAGCTTGTGACTGCTGCCGCGTACTGCAGGATGTGCACAGCAGGTTACGGTGGTGCTACGTGTGTGGACCAGGAATACGGCCCTTCCCGAGCGGTGCTCTGTCTGCCAGTGCAGTTGCCTCCCGGTGCGACGCCCAGGTCATGCTAAGGAGAGGAAAGCGTGTGCTTCGCCTTCCTCCTCCACCTGTGCTCACGTGGCCTGTTGGGTGGTGACACAGAAGGTCCCCAGTTCTCGCCTACGAGGAATGTATGATGCCACACTTCTGGGGGCGGGGGATGAACAGGGGGAAGGTTGACAAGCACAAAATGTATTTAATTCCGCCTTCTTGATTATGATCTAAGAGAAACCACTGACTCTGGTCTTCTGCTCCCTGCTCTGGAAGCACTCTTGTCAAGCAGCCGAAACTGCTGTGTCTTGGGCTCGTTTATTGGCAAAACTAGTATGAGATGAGTAACGAGCACAGAGCAGCATTTCTGTCAACTGCGAGAGCCCAGTGCTGCAGAGTGAGAGTGAGAAAAATACTGGCTTCCTCTCTAGTCTGTCCCTCTTGCTTGTGTCAGGCGGCGTCCAGTGCTGCTTTGTCCTGCCGCGCTCTGTGCCCCGCTGGGTTCTGGCTGCATCTGCTGCTTCGTTACAGTCATGGAACAGTAACTGTTGTAGGTGACACCGTGGCAGCGGCGTGGCTATGTAAGCATTAATTCTGCTCCAAAGTATTTCCACTGGCTGCCGGCTTTGAACAGTAGTGATGCAAAGGGATGTTGCGCTACGGACCAAATGCTGCCACTTTCATGATGGTATCAACTCAGTGTTTGTCAGGGAGAAACTTAAAGGGATTGACTACTTGTGGTTCTCCCAAAAGGAGCTGCTCCTCCAGCTGACACTCTGGTAGTGAATGGTTAAGTTTACAGCTCACTAAACTTTCAGTGTACGCTGCTTATTTTACCAATGAGCATGTGTGAGTGAGTAGTCGCCATCCAAGCCCTTGCTGGATTCCTCATGGTTCGTACCCTTCACCACTGTGCTATGTAGCATTTCATGCTAGACACCAGATGTTCTTATCTCTTTAAACAGAGGATGTTATAAACTTTACAGAAGATGTCTAAGATAAAGCAGTTCTAATATTTATTGTGCTGTACCTGGCCCTGAAGTGTGACCAGTTCAAACAGTTTCATATATATTTTTGTCTTTTTTTTTTGTTTGTTTTGTGTCTGTTTTCGGTGTTGAGATTCTGATGTTCACTGTGTCCTTCCAAGTCTTCCCTCCACAGCTGTGGGAGGAATGAAAAGATGGGCAGAACCCCACCACCTACTTTATCTTGTATATTTCATAATGTATGTTGATGGAAATTGTGTAAAAGAAAATAAAAAAAAAAAGTTGAAGTCAATGAGAATAAAATGGATTTAAAGTAGGCCTTTCTGTCCAGTTCTTGTCTGTCAAACCGAACCTGTGCCACAGTGGTGTGCACAGCGTACTGTGCTTCCTTACAATCTTGCTTCATTTTGGGGATCTCTAAACTTGTGAGCAGCAATGGGGCAGGGATGTTTCACCCCAGTTCTCCCGTGCCAGTACAGCTTGCATCATCCTCAGCTGTTACCTGAAAGAACTTCTGCAAAGCATTTGACACTGTCCCACATGACATCCTTGTCTCTAAACTGGAGAGACACGGATTTCATGGATGGACCACTCGCTGGATAAGGAATTGGCTGGATGGCTGCACTCAGAGAGTTGTGCTCAACTGCTCGATGTCCAAGTGGACATCGGTGACAAGTGGCGTCCCTCAGGGGTCAGTACTGGGACCGGCACTGTTTAACATCTTTGTCAGCGACACCAACAGTGGGATCGAGTGCACCCTCAGCAAGTTTGCCGATGACACCAAGCTGTGTGGTGCGGTCGACACGCTGGAGGGAAGGGATGCCATCCAGAGGGACCTGCACAGGCTTGAGAGGTGCGCCCGTGCGAACTGCATGAAGTTCAACAAGGCCAGGTGCAAGGTCCTGCATGTGGGTTAGGGCAATCCCAAGCACAACTACAGGCTGGGCAGAGAATGGATTGAGAGCAGCCCTGAGGAGAAGGACTTGGGGGTGCTGGTTGATGAAAAACTCAACATGAGCCGGCAGTGTGCGTTGGCAGCCCAGAAAGCCAACCGTGTCCTGGGCTGCATCAGAAACAGTGTGGCCAGCAGGTTGAGGGAGATGATTTTCCCCCTCTACTCCGCTCTTGTGAGACCCCACCTGGAGTACTGCGCCCAGTTCTGGGGTCCCAAGTACAGGAAAGACATGGAGCTTCTGGAGCAAGTCCAGAGGAGGCCACAAAGTTGATCAGAGGGCTGGAGCACCTCTCCTGTGAGGACAGGCTGAGGGAGTTGGGGTTGTTCATCCTGGAGAAGAGAAGGTTCCAGGAAGACCTAATTGCGGCCTTCCAGTACCTCAAGGGGACCTACAAGAAAGCTAGAGAGGGGCTGTTTATCAGGAAGTGCAGTGACAGGACAAGGGGAAATGGGTTTAAATTAAAAAAGGGGAGATTTAGATTAGACATCAGGAAAGAACTCTTCCCTGTGAGGGTGGTGAGGCCCTGGCACAGGGTGCCCAGAGAAGCTGTGGCTGCCTCCTCCCTGGCAGTGTTCAAGGCCAGGCTGGATGGGGCTTTGGGCACCCTGGTCTAGTGTAGGGTGTCCCTGCCCATGGCAGGGGTGGGGGGTGGAACTAGATGGGCTTTGAGATCCCTTCCAACCCAAACCATTCTGTAGTTCTATGAAGAGTTAGTGTAGCAAATATTCTTGGGGGTAGAGATTTTTAGGGCTTTTATTGTAATGTAAGTGTGAACTTGGCTTTCACTGGTATTTGCTGCCGTGCATACTAATGCAATGATTGCAATTGTACCATTTCGTGTCACTTTTCTAAGCCTTAAGCTATTTTCCTGCCACATACTTTGTCATGGAATAAACCTTCTAAAATCTCAGCTGTGTGTTTCAGACAAACTGATTTTAACTTCTGGATTGGAAGACGAGCAGCACTGCTGGCTGCAGCCTGAAACTAACACGTTGGCAGTCCTTTTACACAAGGAGTCGAGATCTTCTGTCAACAGCAACAGATCAAGTGAGACTATACTAAAAATCTCACATTCAGATGTTTTTGTACATATTTGACCATTGTGTAACACCTCTTTGAAGGAAGTGTTTGCTGTTTTATATATATTCGAGATACAGAAAGCTTGACTAGAGCAGATGTTCAAGTAATTCCCGTCTTACACAGGGGTGGGAGTCACAAGCGTACTCCCTGCCGCCGCAGACGAGCCAGCAGTTCTCTGTGGACATTAAGAAATCCATCAAGGGAAGGGACCGAGTTCAGGTTTTGGCAGCTGGGAAGTTACCAACTGGCAGCGTCCTCACTTCATCCACTCGACTTTTGTGAATCTGGAAGGCAGGTGTCACCCAGCGGCCACAGGAACACTGCTCACCCCGCCAACTGAAGGAGCCCAGCTTCGACGCGCATTTGGGACACAGAAGCTGCAAGAAAAAACACACGACCCCGCTCTGAGGCGCATGCAGATGTAGTTCTATTTAAAATGTACTTCTGTGGTACAGCGAACTGCGGCAACCCGTGCTGAGCCAGCTCCTTCCCTTGTCACACTTCACAGAAGGTAACGGGGCTGAAAAACAGGCCAAAAAAAGCCAGATCTGCACGGCTGGCGTTTGCTGTGCCCTGGGGCATAGCGGGTAGCTGTGCTGGCAGAAGGGAGGGGTGGCAATGCAAGCTGCTCAGACCTGGTGTGGTTCCAGGACAGTTTTGCCAGTCTCCAGAAAGCCTCAGTCAACCCTGAGACCACAACAGGTTTTTTAAGTCACACAAACAGAAGATAAAACCTGTCCAACACCCTGGGCTAGTGCTCTCTCCAAAAAGTTCACCAGCTCGTTTCCACACAAAAGGATATCTAACGTTTAAGAATCTGTTCATAAGCTGCAAAATTCACGCAAAGAAGGCTGGAAGACCTAAGTCCTTGTTGTGGGGGCTTTCACATCAGGGAACAGAAACAGTTTGTTACACCTCTTGGAAAAAAAACACAAAACAAGAAACAAAAAAAACCCCACCCCACCCCAAAACTAAAGCGCATGCTCCCTTTCACCTGCCCTTCCATTACTCCAAGCAACACTGGCTCCATCCACTGCACAGGCTCAGTGAAGTAAGAGGTACACTTTTCATGGCCATCACCAACAAGCTGAGTGGAGTCCGTTATCCTCTTGTGGGCAAAGGCTGTTGGCCGGCTTCCTTCTGCGTGGGACAAAATGCTGGAGCTACGGAAAAGAGCGCGCCTGCCCTCCACGACAGAGGGGGGAGAAAGAAGTTAAATAGTTGTTTGCTATTCCCCCCAGTTTTTCACTGGGGAAACCCATAGAAAATAGGTGAGGGCGTCCCACCCATGGCAGGGGGTTAGAACTAGATGGTCTTTGAGGTCCCTTCCAACCCAAACCACTCCGTGATCCTATATACTTGAAAAAAACTACACCTAGGAAGTATGAGGATTATTCAATTTCACTTTAAGCAAGCCATAAAAGGTAGTTAAAATGCAATAACCCCCAAAATCTACAAGTTTCTTCTGGAAAAACTGATTGTCAAATAGTTTCAGAGCTAGCAGCTTCACAGAGCCAAGTGGAACTACGCCTGCCTATAGAACGCGGCAGGTTAGGCTGCACAAGTGCGGCACACCTTCAAGGAACAAAATGGTTTGCATTTCATAGGATGCTTTTATTTGTCTAATTTTTTGTGTTGTACACTGTATGGAAACTTAGGCAAGTGCTCATCCCTGTCCTGACAGTAATGACATGCCCGTTGATTTATACGGGCTATTTTCCTCTTGAGTTGCTTTCAAAGTTACATTTTATGGAGAAAGAGAAAAGGTTCAGTACCTGCATTTCCTGCACCTGTAGAGAACCTCTGTGTTTGGAGTTTGACATAAATTGGTTGGATCAACAGCAAAGACTTCTCGGGGCAAGTCCTGAAGTTCTGCAGGGGGGGCAGTACGAAATTGTGAATCAGATCAATGTGGCCACGCTGCATTTCTGTGGGACAAGACAGCATTGTGCCTCTGCCCCCTTCTTCGCATTCCTTTGTCCACTCACCAATTCCATTAGACGAGCTGAAAATGAAAGAGCCTCGTCCCACTACACCTAAGATTGGGATTCACTTCATGCAAGGAACCGGGCTCTAGACTTAGCAATGGTAAAACAGTTGCATTTTGCTTTACGTTCTTACCTAAACATAAAGTACAGGCAGAGGAGCTGAAACGGATCTACCAATCTTTTAGTGCCAGACACTCAGCTGTGAGTGGGAACTGCTGAGGAGAATAGCACATAAAGGGAGAGAGCACTGTCATGCTGAATATGCAACGCTGAGGTCTTGCAAAACAGCTATGGATCATTATAAATTTCACATATGCACACATAGCTAGTACGTCAACCTTTTGCAAATTTAAGCATGAAAGTTAACCTCATGCCTTGATTTCAACTTGTCTCAGTTTTGCGAAAATCAGGAAATACATCAAATTTACCTCTACCATTTCTGCATTTTGCTAAAGAGAACAGCTCCTTACAGATCTTATTTCTCAGGCATGTCTCAGAGGCATTTCCCCCCCACCGGTGACCTGCAACTCTCTAGAACCAGATGATGTGAACGCTTGCCTCGCCAACCCAGGGCTCCGCTGCTTTCAGGGCAGAGTCGGGCACCTCTGACACGGCCTTCTGTGTTCATTTCAGGGTAGGCGGGGCCCACCCCCCTCGGCAGAGCGCCCCAAGCTTCACTCCAAGCACGGCCCGATGCTCCCACGGCCCAGCTCGGCCCCGCAGCCCCGGGCAGGCGGTGCCGCCGCCTCCCCCGCCACTCACCGGGGTACCTCTCCGTGAGCATCTGCAGCCGGTACCGCTTGTAGAGGGCGCTGCTGCTGTCCACGGCGCAGCCCATGGCCTCGTAGAGCTTCAGCTGCCCTTGGAAACCCGGGTTCACCCTGCGGCGGGGGCGAGAGGAGAGCGGCGTGAGGGGACGCGGGGTGAGGGGACGCCGGGAGGGCGGGCAGGGGACGGCGGGCGGGGGACGAGGACCCACTCGGCGTCGGGTTTGGCG
>VWZZ01004452.1:116986-138669 GCA_013399095.1 Psophia crepitans | reverse complement strand
GAGGGCGGGGGAAGGTTCCGGGCTCGGCTGCCGAGCGGAGCCGGCGCGGCGGGCGGGGTTATTTACATGAGGAATTTCACCGAGGCGAGCGCTCGGTAACGCTTTAAAAACGATGTTATTATTTAAAACGGCTTAACGGCGAGTTCGGCGGGACCCAGGTGAGTGCGGGTCCTGCGTGCGCGGAGCGGAGCCGGCGTGTGAGGGGGAACGTCGTGTGAGGGGAGCTGAGCCTCCCCGCCCGGGTTGGGGGGGCCTGTGGCGCTGGGGTGCCGCTTGCTGCAGGTACGGTTGCCTGGGGCTTTGTGGGTGTTGTGTCAAACTGTACGTTACATGGGGAAGCCTGCTGCAGGGTTCCGTGTGCCGTTGTGACAAAGGTTGTCCTTGCCCTTTCTGCCTCTGATTTGGGATTTGTGTTCGTGTCAAGCTACAGTGCTCTTTACTCCTGGGATTAAAAATAGGTAGTGCCTGTCTCTGCTCCACAGCTGTTTTCCCAGCAAATGAGCACCTTCAGGTATCGGATCTTGTGGTGGAAAGCGAAACAAGAGGCATGTGAACTGCTAGCATCCCAAGTACATTAAAGTCACTAAGATCCTGCTGTCACTAACACAAATCTCACAGAGCAGGCAGGCGTGCGAGTGATTTGGGGGTGGGAGGCTTCCTTGGTTGACAGCCTGAGAATTAAACTCTCCACTGAACTGGAAATGAAATATTTCAGCTTTCCCCAACATGGGCAGCAGCAACATGCGTTACCGGTAACGGTGAGGATCACCAAGCAGAACCAAGTGGGTGTGGTGGGAAGCACTGCTCCCAGTCCTTTCTGGTCCCTGGGTGGGCTCTGCAGGTTATGTTAGCTGCTGAGAAGGCTGCGGATAGGAAGGAAGAGAGGGAATGCTCTCAGAGGCAGTGGTTGAAAGCACTTGCAGCTTAAGCTAGAAGTTATGGAAGACTCTTGTGGTGTTTAGTGATCTGAGGGATTTGGTGAAAATATTGTGGTTATAAGATGAAAATGTACTTGAATATGTTTGAAGGGTGACTGCTGGCAGGCTTGATGCCTCTGGGCTTATGCTGCATTGCAGCCTTAAGGACTGAGTTTGAAGAACCCCTTGATTTGTGCTGCACAAGTCTCCTTATAAATTGCAGATTTGCTTCATGCTTGCTGGAGCTATGGAACCCATAGCAGCTCATGGTCAAGGGCAGAAATTGATTCCCCAGGAACATTTTTACCTTACTGTCTAATTGATCTAGGATTTGACACTCTTCTGTAGAGGAGGTGATGGATCAAATGGGCTGTTAAAAATATTAAAAGCTGGAAGAAGTGACAAAGGCATGAAATTACGATAGCAACTCTTTGAATCTTGCTTAAAAAGTGTTCCCTTCACTCTGCTGATGCATGTTAGGAAACTATATGGATGGTTTTTAAACAATTCCTGGCAGGCAAGAGTTAACTACCTTAAGTCTGACTAGTCTGACCTTGGCAGCTGCAGTCTTCACAAGTACTTGGGGCAGAAGGTGAGGCCTCAATTAGACTGTAGCTGTCAGGAAGCACCTGGCCACAATAGAAGCCTGGAACACTTAGAAAGAGAAAAGTGTATTAATACCAGTTGGAGTTGCATGACTGTAGAACATATGTAAGTATCTATGTACTTCAAAACACAAGCCACTTAAGCACTGGAGAGTGATCTGGCCAACCATGACAAGAATCCTTTAGAAAGTGCAAAAGTTCAGATGAGGCTGTGACCAAGTCTGGTCAGTGAGGTTCTCAAGTTCTTAGTGTTAGAGTGACACTAACATGATATATATCATCTGAATATATGAGCAAAAAGGTCAGGGCAAGTGTGAGTATTTCTGAAAAGGTAGTTTGATTATGCAGTGTATCTGAAGAAGGGTAAGGAGTTGCTTACAAAGGCTGGAGTGCAAATTGAATAGTTACCTGACTTTGCAGCTGAGAATCTGGCCGAGATGCTGAAGTGCTGTAGCCTTTTGCAAGAGCAAGGCATACTTGGCCTTTATCCCATGAGTGGTACATGCTAGATGGTTGAGAAAGGAAAAACTTCTATGAAAAGGAACAAAATCTTGTATCTCTGGCATAATTAACACTCAGCGGACTGGATGTCTAAGCCCTGAAACTAACACCTGAGTCTTCCACTGTTGTTAGTTGGAGAGAGCAGTTTGAGCACTATGTGTAATGAAACAAGTTCAAAGCTTAACTTGCAGAAGTGCTTTGCACTTATGGCTCATCTGACTTCAGCTGGTGCTGCAGATGATCTTAAACTTAGGAAAAGCTTATGTGTCACCCTCATTGATAATTTCCCTTTGATGTAAACTGCTTTGAAGTACTACCTCACCTAAAAAAAGGACAGTGGCAACTAAACTTTTTGCCAGCACCAACAGAGAAGCTGTCTATCATTCCACATGAAAGGTTTGCTGATGATCATAGCACACAGAATTTTCTTTCTAGTTTGTGTAGGAAAAAAAGCAGAGCATAGGACATGTCTAGGAAATGTAAACATAAAGTCTGACTTATCTTTTTTTTTTATTCCACCTCCCTACAGTTTCTTTGGAGAAGAAAAACCTTAAGATGGCAGGCAAAGGAAGTAACAGAGACTGCATGTCATGCAGTGTACTGAACTGGGAGCAGGTCAGCCGTCTGCATGAAGTTCTTACAGAGGTGGTTCCAATCCATGGACGAGGTAACTTCCCAACGCTGAAGATAACTCTGAAGGACATTGTTCAGACTGTTCGGAGTAGGCTGAGTGAAGCAGGCATTGTGGTACATGATGTCCGTCTGAATGGTTCTGCAGCTGGTCATGTCCTGGTCAAGGATAATGGGCTGGGATGCAAAGACCTAGATCTCATTTTTCAAGTTTCTCTTCCAAGTGAGGCAGAATTTCAGTTAGTTCGAGATGTGGTGTTGCGATCCCTCTTGAATTTCTTGCCAGAAGGAGTAAGCAAGCTAAAAATCAGTCCAGTAACACTGAAGGAAGCCTACATCCAGAAGCTAGTCAAAGTGTACACGGAGTCTGACCGCTGGAGCTTGATATCACTTTCCAACAAACATGGCAGGAATGTGGAGCTGAAGTTTGTAGACTGTATAAGACGACAGTTTGAGTTCAGTGTAGACTCTTTCCAAATCATACTGGACTCCCTGCTCTTTTACTATGACTACTCAGAAACCCCCATGTCGGAGCACTTCCATCCAACTGTGATTGGGGAGAGCATGTATGGAGACTTTGAAGCAGCTTTTGATCACCTGCAGAACAAGCTGATAGCTACCAAAAATCCTGAAGAGATCCGAGGTGGTGGGCTTCTGAAGTATAGTAACCTCTTAGTACGTGACTTCAGGCCCATGGATAAGGATGAGATCAAAACATTAGAGCGCTACATGTGCTCCCGATTCTTCATAGACTTCCCAGACATCCTGGATCAGCAGCGCAAACTAGAGACCTACCTCCAGAACCACTTCTCCAAAGAAGAAAGAAGCAAATATGACTACCTCATGATTCTGCGCAGGGTGGTGAATGAGAGCACAGTCTGTCTCATGGGACATGAGCGAAGGCAGACTCTCAACTTGATTTCGCTGCTGGCACTCAAAGTACTGGCAGAACAGAACATCATCCCTAATGCCACTAATGTTACTTGTTATTACCAGCCAGCACCTTATGTTAGTGATGTAAACTTCAGCAACTACTATCTTGCGAATGCTCCTGTGCCGTACAGCCAGTCCTACCCCACTTGGTTGCCTTGCAATTGATCGTTTCACTTGAGCATTCTTGAGTGGAGGCTACTGAAGGCCAAGATGCTGAGTGTATATAGATAAGAAATAACTGCTAGTTGGAGGTTTTCTAATGGAAACATGACTGCATTGGACTGTCCATTTCCTGGTGTGCAATAGGAATATGCAACCAGATGACCTGCTATGAAGCTTTCAGTATATCTGTACAAATGCCAAGAAGCCTTATTACCTCTTCATTAGAAGAAGAGAACCAACAGCCACATGTTAAGAGGAGTAGTTCCAAAACTCTGTACTAGTTCTGGAAGTGGCTGTTAACACATGATCTAAGTGGAGTATGCAGTAAACTGCATTAGTTAGAGGAAGGACTGTAAAATGTCTTGAGTGGAGCAGAAGCCACTCCTGGAATAGCAGCAAAATGCTCTGCTTTCTATTACCTAACCTCATTACTCTATACTTTCTCACTTCAAGTTCTGGCCAACATTTTATTGAACTAATTCTGCAAGGGTGGGCTTGTGTCACACTTGGGCTGCTTCTACTTTCTGGCTGTGTAGAACTGGTAACAGTATGGATACTGTCTGTCTTGTAGAGGGCCTAAGTGTTCTTTCCTGTAGTACCTAGGGATATATGGTCCTGCCTCAAGTTCAAGATTAATTTCTTGGAAGTTGAAGATGGATTAGTAAGTCTAACTCTGAAGCATGAGCTGGCTAAATTTTTCTTGAGTACAAAAATTTGGAAAGTGGAATCTCTAAACATATGCTAAAACTTGATGTAGAACTTGCTAATGTGAAAAGTCCTTGAAATGAGGAATTGAAGCCTGAAATAGAACTAGAACCACAGTTTGAATAGTTAGGATGGAAAAAATACTGTTAAGTCTAGGATCAAGACAAAGCCTTTCTGACTGCATCTTTCAAAACAATTTTTGGCACAGTTGGAAAGTAGCACAGCTCTTACACTGAGGTTTAGCCTGACTTTCTTCCTCACAAGTCCACAGCAAGCAAAAAAACAACCACCCCACCACTAAACCACTAAGCTTCAGGATTGTGTGCTCCTGCCACAGTATAAATTCCTAAAGTGCCTCCTAAAATGAATTTCTTCTTGTACAACTTCAGGCAGGTCCTGAAGGCTTGTCTTTTTGTCACCACTGAAGGGTTGAGCTTACAGGTTTATCACTATCACCTGATCACTGTATGAGATGGTATTTTGAGTGGTTAGAGTCAAAGTCTTCCTCTTTACTGGTCTTACCCACACTTGAAGAGGTATATGAACCTTAGGCAGAGCTCTTGATAGAGGCTGTATGTGGTGCAAGTCTGCTCCTGTTTTCAGAATAGCCTCTGGAAGAGTATGTAGTCCTTTGGAGGTGTAGGGGGCTGACTTTCCTAAAGGGTATGTACTGAACTTGCTGCTTTGAAACTCCTGTGCTTTGTAAGGAAGGATAAAAATTCCCCAGTTATGTAGATAGTGGTATTAGAAAGTGGTATATTAACTGGATGATTTTCACTGAATTGCAATAGTAAAATACATATAGCAAATGAATTTCCTTTGCTTAACTGGAGAAGTAGACTAGAAAGGCAAATCTTAGCTATTTATGTACCGATGCAATGTTTAAGAATACCTGTGTGTTAAATCTTTTTTTATGACTTCTAGCTCTCTCTGCAAGCTTGTGAGACCAAACACAAAGCTTGTCTGATCAAACAAATGATTTAAGCTTAGAAGGTAAAGCAGAAAGCAGGTGAAACACCAATGGGTGGTTGCCATTCAAGGTGGACAACAGTAGCAGTACAGCAGTAAAAAAACCTGCCTGTTCCTCATAGGACCAAGAACTTCTAGTTACACTGCAAGTTCTCTCACTTCTCATACCTACTTCATAAAGATTGCCTCAATGCAGTGAGGCTACTCTTTTGTTCAGACTTCATTTAGCTTAGGAAGGCAGCAAGGCATACAATCTGGAAATCAGACTGTGGCCAAGCATGCTTTAGCTTAACTTTTTTTGAACAGTCTTATAAGCAACTTCAGTAGCAGATTGTCTATTTGGTGTCTTCTGTTGTGTGTTTTTTTATTAAAGGCTTCCTGAGTAGTCAAAGTAGCTAAACTTGAAAAAGGCTGGGTTCACTTTCATTAACTGTGGCTTGGACTCAATGTAGCTTACAGGCAAGCCCAAGACTTTGACTATTTAGGAAGCTTTTTAAAAAACTAACACGATGCTGGTGGTGTCATGTGTGTTAATGCAAGCTTACTGCTGGAATGCAAACCTAGGTGTGAGTAACTTTGACATGCAAGGTAATACTTGGCTTAGCATAGAGTGTCATTAGAAAGAAGGAAGTCTTGCTTAGGAGTTTGTAATTGCTATCAACTTTTACATAGCTGTTTTTAAAGCCAACCTAAGCTATACCCATTGCAGAAGTAAACCATTGCCTAGAGGGACATGTTTGATTTGCATATCAAATAGCTTAGACTTGCATATTTGTCTTGTGCGATCTCATGGCTGATGTCTAGAAACTGTTCCTGTGCATCAGCTCATGTGGAAGAAGTGGTTAGATGCTTAGGAGGAGTCCTCACAAGCTTGAAACAAACAGACTTAAGTTTTACTGGTCTTTGAATGCCTTGGCTGCTGCACATCAGGCCAGGTGTATCTCTTGGAAAAGGACATGCTAGGAAAAAGGCTCTAATGGATTCCTATGGAGAGCGAGCTATGGAGAATTTAAGCTTCCTGCCATAAATACAGTGCTTTTGCTAATGTGACTTGTTACTGAGGCCTCTGGGGAAGCTTTATATTAAATGGCTGCTCTCTGAAAGCTGACTTCCTGAGTTTATACTCTGCAGGACTCCTGTGTTCCCTGCCTGGCTCTTAGGCTGCTCTGGCATGTTAGAAATATTGATGCTTTGTAGCCTGGATGCTGGATATTAAGCTCTGGAATAGTTAAACTGTATCTTGAACCTGCACGCTATGTACTGTGTTGGCCCTACTGCATAAGGGATTGCTGGGACACTATTTGTCTCACCGCCTTCAAAATAATCCTGGTTTGGCAGGTAGACCTGGAATACTCAGTAGCTTTTCATCACTGTGTGGCCAGCAGTCTAGCCCTTTCTGTTCCAAATTGTCCTAGCAGCCTGGTGTTGCATGTGGCTGTAGCTTAATTTGGTGTGTGCTACTGGTTTGAGTTCAGGCTTATGGTGGCCCCCGTAGCAAGGAGTAACATGAGAATGTGTGCTAGGTAGGAGTTGAAAATTATGACCCTCGACCAAGTCTAGGCTGTCTGCTTGATTCAGTCTCCTGTCAGTACTTAGAGCAGGTTTGCAGAGGCATCATTGTCTTCTGTTGCTCACTTTTGTGTCAAGTGGAGGTTAGAGAAAGGCTACTCTACTTCAGACTATTACTTTAACACATTTCCTCTGGGCAGTGGCATCAAACCAAAGCTGCAGTAAACCTAGACTGCGAGTCTTGTATCAGTGCATCATTCCTCAGGACTAGGTTTTAGTAAACTAGACTGTGCAGTTTAAGATAGCTGTTTTCTTCCTGTGGCTTATAAACTCTGCTCAGCTAAGCCAGTGTGAGGTTAAGCATCTGTTATCAATATTTATTGCCAAATTTCCCATGACTTAAAGTTTATTGGTGTGACTTCCTTGTTGTAAGACAGATTTTTTTTTATTTGATAAAGATGCTACTAAAGAGACCTAGTAGTAGACTGGGTTTTAGTCACTTTGGTAAAATCCGTATGCTGATCCATGATCACTATGAAAAAGTTTTAAGGTAAAGCATACTTCATGCTCTCTCAGCTCAAGATTTAATTGCTGTGTTTGTCAATCACTAACCTGGAGGTTGAAGACTACTGCTTTCTTCTGAGTAATCATTTTCCGAAAGATCCTCATGCTTTATTTTAACATTAATATCTTGCCTACAAAGCAGTATGTAGTATTGAAACTTAAAGACCCATATTTTTGGGATTGAGTTATGGGATTAAGCATTTAGTATGTTTTGTGCCTAGACTTTGTGGGTTTCTGATAACAAGAATAACTACTAATGTTGGTAGTGATCTCTGCTTATCACTATACGAGTGCTTGGGAAAAGGCCTCTTAGGAGAGAACTTGGACAAACAGTTTCAATTCTAAGTTGTCAGTGTAGTGATGGTACTTGTTTACTATCCTGCTCAACTCATTCCACCAGGGTGCTGTAATTGTTACACACGGGAGTAAGGAATAAGTTGATGATAGTCACTGGCAACTTTGTCCAATTTGGGCATTGGGAGAACCAAATGAATAGTAATGCCTTTGCATCTAGTCTTACACTTCACCATACTTAACAAATGGTGGAGTATTTCATACATGTTCTTTAATTTCAGTGAAACTAGTTATGAGGTGGGATGCTGGGCTATAGCTGCAGAAGCTTTGGGGGAAATACTTGGAGCACTCTGGTTTTTTCCTCACTTATATTGGAAGAGAAGGTCACTCACTGAAGTGTCTGGGCTTGTCTTTCTGATTAAAATTGCACTTTCTGTTGAAATTTAGAAGACCTTTTTTCCATGTTTATCTCTTTTTTTTTTACTATTAAAAGAAGTCAGCTCTTGGAAAGTCTTTCTCATACCTCTTTGGAAGAAATGAGTCTTTTTTTTTTTAAGCTGGCAAGACAAGGTACTAGAAATATTTGTATTTGATGAGCCCAAATGTGAGATTGGTCACAGTAACTTTCTCTACTGTTCTGCACTGTGGTGTTCACTTGTCTTTCTTGGAAATTGGGTTTTGGACCTTAATGATTCTGAAATTCTTGTGCAAATAAACTTACGCTAAACATTGCTTGTCTCAAGTAATTCTTGCATCTAAATAGTTCTGACAGAGTATTTGTGGAGCTTATTGGCCAATGTGTTTGTAGATACACTGAGGAGGGAGAAATAGTGATGGGGTACGCTTGGGTTTAGATGTTACTCAAGCAGCTCTCTCCCTCATGAATGTACACATCTACCTACACATCTGCATCAACTTACTGAAGATTAGTCAGTTAAGGGAGACATGATTCAACTTTCACTTACATTATAGTGACAGTTTCTAGAAAACCATTTTTGTCCTTTGACCATTATTTGGTCTATATTTTAAAGCCTGTTGAAGCATGGTCCTAGGCCTGTTGGATACAAGTGTCTGTTCTGAGCTAGAGTCTGCTATTCTGTGAAGTGCTCCTCTTTATATGCTACTCCAAATCACAGCCCCCTGCATACTTCAACACATGAGCCAAGGAGGTGAGGAACAAAGTCAATAGTTGTTATTTACAGGTTTAAAGTCTTTGTACTTTTGCTCTGTCCTAAGAGCTGATGCTTCTACATACCAATGGTCAGTGAGGATTGAGCAGGTCCAAGCTAAGTAAAAGCTAGGGGTGTGTGGTGGTCTGCTTGCTGCTCCGCCCACTCAGAAATCAAAAATAAATGGACTGTAAAAAGTATACTTACTTCTAATCCCCTCCAGAGCTCAGACAAGCTCTAGCATATCAGTGGAGTAGTGCTGGAGAAATTCCAGTCTTCAGGACCTTGTAACACCTGCAGTAGAAACTTCTGTGGAGATTAGCAGAGGCAGTGTGATCCTATGGAAGTAATCATGAAGCTTGTTGAGTCCCTTTTCAAGGTGAAATTGCTTCCCTCTGAACTTAAATGAAGAACTGGTAATGCAGCTGGGCAACATAAACCATCTGCCTGAAACTCCCTTACCTTAACTCTCATCAGAAAAGATTCAGAGGTATTTTGGGTAAGATCCTTAAGTTTCTAGAATACCAAACTTAGATCTGCAGGGTCTGATACTGAAACAGCAAAAGAGCAGTGCTTAAGCAAGGGGCAGTATGTACTCTTTCAGTTCCATAAGTAGCTTACATAATGGTAAAAATTGAGAAGAACTAGAGAAGAAAAGTTCTTGCTCTATTGCTGTTGTATTGTTGGTGAAAATATAATTCTAAGCATCCTTGTCTGTGGTACTGCTGGAACCCAGCCTTCTTCATGCTGTGCAAGATGAGGTCAGTCTTGTGATGGGGGAGTGAGAGGCATTAGGCAGATAGTACTCTAAATTGTTGCCATTGTTCTGGCAAATGCATCTCCTTACCTGCTCCCTTCCATGATGGAATATGGAGTATTTGATTTTTTTTAAATCTGAGTGCTCAACGTGCCCTTAGACAGAGTAAACGCTCCTGTGAGCAAGAGAGATTTTCTTTGCATGCCTGCTTATTTTAAATGTTGCTTATCACATATTTAGTGCCCTAATATTCTGAATACCTGATGTTGCTATGTTCAGCAATAAAATAGGGTTTGTAACTTAAAAGGGAGATACATCAAAGGGTGCAATCTTAATATGCTACCTGAGTGTGAGCACTAGATGTAGTGGTCATGTTTTGCTGCAGTAGCAGTGCTGTAATCTGTTCTGCTTCATCTCAATGAGAAAAAGATGAGCTCGATATCCTATAGACAAGACTGCCCAGCAAAGGGAGTAGTTAACCTGCCAAACCTTACTAATTTTGCTAGTAGGAAAGAGTTGAGTCATCGTGCTGGAAAAAGAGTCTTGCCAGGAACTGTGTGCAAAGCAGCTGCTAGATCCTACACTGGTAGTTCACGTGTACATTAAAGAGAGCTATACTACCTACTCTAGTGTTATCGTGCTGACTCTCAGCTGGGTGGTTTAGTAAACCAGTAGTAACTAGTTGCCTAGGGTGGCTGATGCTGCAAAATGCTGTGCTGTCTCTTTATCACTGATAAATAAAGCAGGGGACAATCCATGTTGCCTCACTGCTCGGAGAATGGAGAAGTGCAAACTCTTGGAGAGGTCTGGCCAAGGCAAAGCAGAAGGAAGCTGGCCAGTCTGATCTGCAGCAATAACCTCTTGTCACTGAGAAACCCCTGTAGGTAGCCTGCGTACTTCAGGAGACTTCCAGCAAACACCCAAGGGCTGACCCACTTTGCGGAGTTAATCTGTCCCTCTGTATTCCCAGCAGGCAAACGATGATTTGGTGCTGTAGAGCTGGTCTCACCACCAAAGCTGGAAAATTTCCCTTCTGATGTTATGTGGTTTGTTGTGGTCTGTGTTTCAGCATGTGAATGACGTAATCAGGCAGTTCATGTGCTCTTACACCCCTGAAACATACGTTAACTTTACTCTACCTGTTCACGTAGCAAATCTGCTTCAGAAAACAGGGAAACTTGTGCTAGCCAGGGATTATACTGATTGCACCTCAAGCAAAGGGAAAATTGTGTCCCCCTGTAAGAGAACAGTTGACTTGTGAGACCTCTAATTCAGTCACTACCCTCAGGCAGCAAGGCAAGTTTTCCGAGCGTGTCAGATGTGTGGCACACGAATTACACCCACAGACCAGTCCCTTTCTGGATGCCCTTTTTGCTTCAGAATTGATGATCCACCCACAACAATTCCATTCTCCACCCCCTCTCTATCGCTTATCTGAACAACTTATTCTGAAAGGGCTGTCTCAGTGTGCCTCCCAGAAAGTTATTCAGTCTTGCCCTAAAGTTGCTCAGTAGTGGCAATTCATCCTGTACTTGAAGAGCGTGTTCTAATGTTTGATTGTGGTCGTTACTGAGAAATTAATTTGCATTTCTACATTGGTCTTTGAACTTCACCTTCAAACTGTGGATTGCTGCATCCTTATCAATAAAACTGAAAAGTCCCAGACGGTCTTGTGCTATCCACTAATCCCTTCAGCTCTTGGATGAACTGTGGAAAATGAGCACTTGAAACTTTATGTTGTATATATTGGATTCAGAAGCTGGAAACCTTTTCTTCTGGAACTTTGCAGTTCCTGCGCGTCTCACGACCTAGCACCAGTTGCTAGCCCAGTGCTCTACATACCATGAAGAAAAAAAAAGTGCTAAGATTGCTTCTCAAGCTCTTGGTATTTGTGTCCACAAACTGTGCCTGCCATTTTTACCATGGCATTACAGCATGCCGAGTGCTCATGTCAAGTTAGTTATTTGCAGTGATTTCAAAGTCCATCTGCTGCTTCTCGAGGCAGCCTCTCCCATCTGGTATTAACAACATCTGTGCTGCTGGTTTCCAGATGTAGTATTTTGCATTTGGTGGTATTAGAAAAACATTTTGTCTGAATCCTATGGGCAAATAGTCACAGTGTTGATGGACAGAGCAACTCGTCTTCTGCACTATTTACTACCTTACTGATTTAAGCATTGTGCAGTGCCTGGAGATGACATGAAGTGCTCACAGTTTTACATTGTTCTTGCATACTGGAGAGTACACAAGGCTGTTGCGGGCACTTTGAAACTTGCAGATGGTTTAAAATGAACGTCAGCACAAAGTCCAGAAAGGTACTGGACAGGGGCTATTTTGGGAGTATGCTTTTTCCCCTGTAAATACAGGGTAAAGGCAGCAGAGGAAGCTTAACAGCAGTTCCCCACTCCTTTCCTCCGCACCCCCACATCTAAAACATCGTGGTGACAAGTATCCCAGGGGCACAAGTTCACAACATGACCAAAGCAGAGCGCTCCATGTTTCTGCTGTTGCCATCACATCTGTTAGTCATCACAATCATCTGCCTGTCTGTTTTACTGCTCATGTGGGGCTCCCCAAATACTGTGTAGGTTTGACTAATTACCAGGGCTGATGTAGCTCTCTAGATCTCATGAGCTCCCTTCCACTTTCTCCTGTTGGGCAGCTTTTCTTGAGACTGGGGGAAAGTAAGTTATTTTTGGGAAAAGAGCCTGCCATCAATCCCACTGCCCAAATTCCCTGTGACACCGGTGGGAATTCGTCAAATGCTGTGAGGGATTTGCTAACGACCTGGCAGACCTGGTGACTAGGGCTCCTGCATTACAGCTGCCCGGCTGCCCAGCTGCATTGGAGAATGTTTCCACAGCTCTGTTTGATCGGTGGGAGCAACATGTGCGGATGAAGCTCAGCTTCTGGCAGCAAATTCATGGAGTTACTCCAGAGAAATGCTTCTCGTAAAAAAAGGCGTCTGTTTTGGAGCAGAGGAAACTTTGAATGTGGAGTAATGTTCCAGCTAACTATATGCATACTTCAAACTGGTGGTTAGCCTCCTTCCTCGCAGCACTTTCTCTGGTAGAAGGAGGATTCCTATTTACTACCATTTCCCAGACCAAAAAATGAGGGGATGCAGCACACTTAGGTAACACAGGGACTTGCTGGCAGGCCAAGAGAAGATATTTTGGAAGCCCTGCCTGGGGAGGGGAGGGGAGAGAAGGGGGCAGTGAATGGTACTGGGACATTTCAGAAATCAAATAGAGGATATTTTTAAAAAACTCCAGAGGGGAGCCACAGTTTTGAAGTAGAGGTATACCATCTTCTCAGAGACATCTCTGACCTAAAACTGCAGAGCTTGCAGGAGGGGCTATGTTATGCCCATGTGTAGGATGCTCTACAGATATCATTCATAACTTCTTGGGATACCTAATTGCAATACATGGGAGTAAACATGCTGTTCTGTTATCATGTCTTACTCATGAGGCTGTCCTCAGCAGCTATGGTGTGACCTCTGGCCTTTGGTATTCTCAGCCAGATTTTTGTTGTCGGTTTAGAAAGAAAAGATTGCTGTATGGGTATAATCGCACCTCTAGTCAGGGGTTTCAGTTGATCACAATTTGAAATTTTGTTTTAATTGAAGTACCAGCTGAAAACACGGATTTACAGATTCACAGATTGGTCGGGGTTGGAAGGCACCTCTGAAGGTCACCTAGGCCAACCCCCCTGCTAGAGCAGGATCACCTACAGCATGTTGCACAGGATCACATCCATGTGGGTTTTGAATATCTCCAGAGGAGACTCCACAGCCTCTCTGGGCAGCCTGTGCCAGTGCTCCATCACTCTCAGAATGAAGTTTTTCCTCATGTTGAGATGGAACTTCCTGTGTTCCAGTTTGTGCCCATTGCCCCTTGTCCTGTCACTGGGCACATTGAGAAGACTTTAACCCATTCCTCTATACACCTGCCCTTTAGATATTTATAAGGATTAACGAGATCCTCTCTCAGTCTTCTCTTCTCCAGGCTAAACAGACCCAGCTCTCTCAGCCTTTCCTCATAAGAGAGATGCTCCAGCCCCCCTAATCATCCTTGTAGCTCTCCGCTGGACTCTCTCCAGTAGTTCCCTGTCTTTCCTCAACTGGGGAGCCCAGAACTGGACACAGAACTCCAGATGTGCCCTCACCAGGGCAGAGCAGAGGAGGAAGATGATGCACCCCAGGTTACCACAGGTTTTCTTGGCCACGAGGGCACACTGCTGGCTCATGGTGAGCTCGTCGTCGGCCAGGACTCCCAGGTCCTTCTCCTCAGCGCTGCCTCCCAGCATATCAACCCCTAACCTGTACTGGTGCCTGAGGTTGTTCTTCCCTAGGTGTAGGACCCTACACTTGCCCTTATTGAATTTCATAAGGTTCCTCTCTGCCCAGCTCTCCAGCCTGTCCAGATCCCACTGAATGGCAGCGCAGCCTTCTGGTGTGTCGGCCATTCCTCCCAGCTTGGTGTCATCAGCAAACTTGCTGAGGGTACACTCTGTCCCCTTGTCCAGATCATTGATGAATATGTTAAATAAGACTGGAGCAAGCACTGACCCTTGGGGCACACCACTAGCTATAGGCCTCCAACTAGACTCTGTACTGCTTGTCACAATGGCTCTGCCAATCAGCCAGTTCTCTACCCACCTCACTGTCCACTCAGATTTAGTTAAAAAAAGGACATTTCTTTCATAAATAAGATCTCTTGAACTAGCGATGTGATACTTGACAGAAGTGGTCTTGCTTTTAACTCTAAAACTGATTGTGAAGTTATGATTTCTAATTCCAGAACAGAAGCTTTTACTTTTGTCCTGGTTTTTGGCTGGGATAGACCTAATTTTCACAAGAAGCTGGGAGGGGACGCAGCCAGGACAGCTGACCCAAACTAGCCAAAGGGATGTTCCATACCATATGATGTCATGCTCAGTATGTAACTGGGGGGCCTGGCCAGGGAGGAGGAGTCACTGCTCAGGGATGGGATGGGCGTCGGATTCCAGGCAGTGAGCAAACTGCATTGTGTATCACCCACTTTGTATATTCTTTTATTAGTATTGTTGTTATTTTCCTTTCCCTTTGCTGTCCCAGTAAACTGTCCTTATCCCAACACACGAGTTTTACCTTTTTCTTCCAATTCTCCTTGCCATGCCACTGGGCTGGGGAGAGGAGGGAGCAAGCGGCCGCATGGTGCTTAGTTGCCAGCTAAGGCTAAACCGTGACAACTTTGAAGGCATTTACTGTCTGATTACTGATTTTACTTACTGCTAATAAAGAATAGATGAGTAGTGAAAGGGGCTGCAGTTAATCTCAGGCATCCTTTGACCAACCTGCAGTATTACAACAGCATCTCCTTGTCAGAGAGCGTATGTCTTGCTGACAAAGCCTCCAGATCCCAGACTTCATGGAAAAGCAGTGGTAGCACTGCTGCAATGCATTATACTCTGTACTTGAATAGAGGAAAACTGCAGAAAAACGATTTAAACTTGGTTTCTTGATGGCGGCTGTTCCTGAGGTTGTTTCAGGCATGCTTGATAGATTACAAACAACGTTTAATTTGTAAGAGGGACCATCCCAGAGGAGGCTGTTCATTGCTATATATATATTAGATTGTAATGGATCACAATAGGCTGCAGTGTAACAGCGCTGGCTCGTGGAACTGTTTGAAACAGTCTGACCTAAATGGCTAAATTTTATATCCGTTGAAGTCCTGCTACTTTTAAAAATGACAGCAGGGGACTGAGAAACCTTTAGAAAGACATTTAAGGTTCAGGTGGCCAGAGTGGTCTGGAATCTGGCGGTGCCTGCTCTGCATCTTGAGGAGAAGAATCGCTGTGCAGGGGGGATTTCAGAGAGGGCCCCGGGGTGCTGCTGAGCATGCTGAGCAGCATGGGGCCCTTCAGTCTCCTGCCATATTCACTGCATAATGATGAGAAATAACCGTCAAGTTGAACCTTACCTCCAAATGATGTGAATTAAGCGTCAAGTTAAACTTTACCTCCAAATGTAATCGAGCTCCATAGCAACCTAACATACTTTTTTTATTTTTCCAGTGGTTTAATTTCCTTTTTATTTCCGCAGCAATGGATTCTTGAGAATCCAGACATGCCGGAGTGCTGGCACATTACCTAGACTTTAACCAAATCTTCATCCTCACAGCATAGAGTTAGCAGAAAACTGTAGCACTGAACAGATAATGTCTAAATATTGCATAAATGTTGTAAACAAACATTTAAAGAACTGTTTTTAAAGGCTGTTAACATTAACTGTTAATAAGACTCAAAGGAGTCTTATTACTGAAAACATTTTTAAAGAACTAACATCTTACTTTTATTACATACTTGCCATTTTAGTTTTCCTTTGGGTAGGTGCCAGTTGTAGCCTGGTTCCCTGATATCACCCGGAGATTCCCATCGTTGGTGATAAGGACAGCAAAATGTAGGTACGGCTGTTATTCAGGCTGATGTTTTGCTGCTTATGCTCCACTGTGAAGACCATTTTTTCTTTAAAAAAATTATGGTGAAATATTGCACAGGCTCACAACAATATTTTTCTTTCAGAAAAGATCATTTAAATAAATTCTTTTCTCTAAAAAGATGCATTGGAGCAAGCGTAGGGATTTATTTTGGCTGAGGGTTCCTGATGTACAGCCACCTAAAATAAGTTCCTTATAGCATTTCACACAGTGTTGTGTCCTGTGCCTGGGCGTTACCGTGAGACGAGGCAGCCCGTGGTGCTGGTGCCTGGCTGCAAAACCCATCTGGTGCTTTTTGCTCGTCGACGCTTGGGCTTTGGGTTAGTTGGGGTCCAAACTCAGCCTTTAGTTAATATTTACAGCATTGCTTCTACAAGGGACTGTTGCACCAGGCATTAGATGAGGTTGATGCGGCGCAGAGGGCATGAGGTTCGGGGAAGAGAAAAGCTGTTGTTTGTCATGTCAGGTGTACCAGGACAAGCTGTCAGAATGTGATGGTTTCTGCGCACACACTGTTTATTGGGAGTGTTTTTCAGAAACCTTTGTTCAACCTTGTCCTCTCTTCTGACAAGCTGTGCTGTAGTGTAAGATCACTGGGCTCTAAAATTGTCCATGTTTCTCCAGCACCTATGAAGAAATCCTGGAGCAACTGGCTCAGATACCTACACCACAGACAACGGAAAAGGGTCAAGAAGAGTCTTATCCCAAACTTCTGGAAATCAAGAAAAAATACCAGGAATTTTCTTCCAAGCCCACTGGAGGCCTTTCTTCCTTTCTTGTGACTCTCTGTTTTTGTGATGACAAACATGGGTCCATTCTTGTAGGTTGCTCGAGTCTCCTCTGCTCCATGTCAAGCCAGGTGTTAGCAACTCTTCCAGCCAAAGGTCTTCAGGGGGCAGAGTGGAGATGTCTCCTGCAGGGAAGAGAAGTCATTCCACCATCTGTCTTCCACTCTCTGCTAAAGTTGAGTGACCCACTTATCTCGACTTTTGGGGTTTTTTTCCGCATCTGTGGTTGTGCCAGGAAGCCTTGCTGCGATGGCAGGAACAGCATGTTCAGTGGCAAAGTCTGAGTCAGAGACCAGAGCTTTATCAGAGGAGAACTATTCATGTCTTTTGAGCGTATTTAACCCATGCTCTTAACCATTTTTCTCCAGTTATCTTTGGTCCACAACTGGGTGAAGTCATTGTCGGTCCTGCAGACTTCAAAGACTCCGCTGTTTCCAAGTGAAAATGACTCCAAAATTACTCCAAAACATTTAGGAGCCAACAGGAGAAAACCAGTTGGTGCTGAGAAGCAGCTGGTGACCATACAGGTGAGACTGGTTCAGTCATGAGAGGTTCAGGGGTCTGGAAGCTGATCTTGGATATCCAAGTGATAACCTTCAAGATGTGAAACAGGGTGTTCCTGCTAGTGGTTTGATATGTAGTGGTGTGTCTTTAAAAGCCTAATGTCCCAACAGGGGGAAATTTTCAGTAAAACAAACAGGAAGAAAATTTTGTGGAGGAAAAAAATGTTTTCAAGTGGGGAAAATTCTATAGGAAGAATCTATTTGGTAGCCAAAGAGCTATATTTCCACATACAAGAGAGATGATGGATTTAGCTAAAACCCATTGTACTGAACTACAATGAAGGCAGCAAGTAGAAGCAGATATGCAGAATATTAGGCATGGGGAAAAAAGCAATAATAGGTGGCATTTGATGAAAGCTAGACTTCTGAAGTACAAAAAACGTAGGGGTGGGTGGGAATGCTGGAAACCAATTAGATACATTTTTCTTAAAGATAATGGGAAGGTGTTTCAGTTTCAGAACAAAACTTACTGTGCTGAGGACATACATCCTTTTATTTTTTGGAAGTCTGTTAATAAAGATACAAAAAGATGGAAGTGTTTAATATTTTTTTTTTCTGATGAATGTTTGGAGGGGAGAGTGTTCTGCTTAGATGACAAACTACTCTTGAGCCCATTAGTAATAGGGGAAAATTATTAGAAAACAGCAACTTGGAAAAGGAGTTGGCTGGAGAGCATTCTGGTCTGCTGATAGTAATGTTAAATCTTGAAATACTGGGTACATTCCAGCAGAATGACAACATACAGCCTCTAGTCCAGTACTGTAAGAGAGGATCTAGGAACCACATAAATACTCATCGCTGACTCCAGTTTTACAGGTTAGTGCAAGAAATGCCTTCTACATGTGAGGGAGTGGTCCTGCTTGTGAAATGAATAGGGGAGTCTTTCCCATAAGCTTTTGGAGATGATATGAAGTGAGGTGCAAGGCGAAACGTCATACTGACTTTAGAAGGTAAGAATTGGAAAGATTTTCCCTTTTCTTTTCTGCCATGGGCTTCCTGAGGGTGTTATTTTGACCGTGGGTAGGGTCAATGAACTTTCTGCAGTGCAGCAGAGCTGAACCCACTTGCTACAGCCAGACAAGAGGATCTGGAACTGAGTTGAGGAGGATGATACAAGATGTGCCACTTCATCTTGTGGCACCAGCATAAGGGGTCCAGTAGCTATGACTGACCTTCTCCAGTCTTGGCTAGCAAACGCATAAGTTCCCATCCAGCCCCAGTTAGCACTCAGGAACTGTCCTGTAAACCCACCCAATACTGAGATCACACACTCCATGTGGCTGACAGCAGAAAGCCTGAGGTCAGCTCTGAGAACCCTTCCATTGCCTTGCCTGGCTGTAGGGGTTCACCCACAGTATGACCGTTCCAGTCTTGAATGTGGCTTGTATAGCTGGAGATATTTAAAAGACACGGTCCTGGGGAACTGACTCTAGGGGGCCCTACTTCAGCAGGGGAGTTGGACCAGATGAACTCAAAAGGTGCCTTCCAACCTCAGCCATTCTGCGATTCTGTGAATCTGGATAGCTTGACCAAGCAACATGGCTAGATAAGAAGTCTTTCTTTATGGAAACGAAAAGGTGATTGTGCATACATTCTACTTTTTACATGGTATTAAAAAACAAACACAGGGAAGTGCCTCTTAGAACAGTTTTACGTGGACAGCTTTAAATAATTACAACTTTACAGAAGAGCTTTCTAAAACCACCTTTATATCTGAGAGTGGGTTTTTTTTTCCTTTTGTTCCTACAGCAAGGTTTCAGTGCTTGGAAAGGGGGAAGGTGAGGCATGATGTATGTTGGGAGGGGAACAGCGTTACTGTAATTCCTTGAATTTCAGCAACCTCAGCCTCAAAGCTTAAAACTGTGGTAGACTGCTTGAACCTTTTTCTTCTGATGTCACCTCTCATCCTCTTCTCACTTTCTGCATTCCCTGCCCCACACAGAAGACAGGGGATCTAGTAAATCACTGCACTGAGCAATAAGGCTGGTACGTGAGAGAAACTTTACACACGTGGCGTTCTCTGCCTGCGTGAGAAATAAAATGGAGCACAGAGAACCTCGTTCTGAAATTTTGTAAGCCTGGAGTCTTTGAAAATGCTTCAAGTACATGCTACCTGTATTTTAGACTGGCACAGTCCTTTGGAGAATGTAACTCAAGGCTGTAAGGGCAGTGTTCCCATTAGGAAATACACACGACATAATTTGTTCTTGAACTTTTGTTTTCAAAGACTACTGAAAAGATTCCTTCCTATGTGTTTAGTGCTGTGGGTACTAAACGTCACTGATTATGCAGGCTTTTTAAAGAGGAAGCAAAACAGGGTTACTGGTCATCGTTGTTCAATGATCTTGTTTGCAAAAGTGGAAATGTATGTCCTGTGATTTAACTCCTGCCCAACTTAGCCAATAAATTTTATCCCCTGAAGTTATTTATCCCCCATCTCCAAACCCAGTTCAGCTCACCCTAAATAAATACTGCTAACAAGGAAAACTTTTGTGCTCAATTTCTCATTTTAGAGAAACATGGGCTCTACAAGAGACAGAAGAGAGGCAGCCATTTAACTGCCCATTTTTAGGCTCAGCTAAGTCATTCCCCTCTGATTTTGTCTCTGATTAATTGCCTCAATGAGTGAGCAGTGAGTCATTCTACTTGTGTGTGCCTGCTGTTTTCTTTGGGTGAATCCCTGAGCCATTTTCTATTACTCCCTGTCGCCTTTTATACGTATCGCACACCTGTTTAGCAGCTGCATGTACCTGTTTGGCCAAGCAACAAGTGGCCCGCCCCTGTCATGGGTCTCGTTTTATGATTTGTATTCATTGCACGTCAGAGAGACGCCTGGAAGGACGGTAATGGTAAATATAAATAGAATTGGTTTGTAGAAAGCTGTAAGGACAATTAACTATGTGTCCTTACGGAAGCAGTTTACTGAAATTTGTCAACCTCTACACTCCCATCCCTGCTTTTCGGGCTGCTGCAAAGTTCAGCAAAGTGTCTTCTCCTTTAGTGGCTAGGGAATTTGATTTGGAATATGATTATGTTGTGAAATACACAGAGTCATAATAATTTTATACCTTTAAGCTTGGAAGATGATGATACCCCTGAGCTGGTAGAAGGTGGAGAAGGTCATGCCTTAAAAATTTTTTAATCATAGAATCATTAAGTTTGGAAAATACCTCTGAGATCATAGAATCACTAAGGTTGGAAAGGACCTCTGAGATCATCAAGTCCAAGTCCAAGTTCAAGACCAAGTCCAAGTTCAAGACCAAGATCATCAAGTTCAACCACCAACCCAGCACCACCATGTATACTAAACCATGTCCCAAAGTGCAACGTCTACATGTTTTTTGAACACCTCCAGGGATGGTGACACCCCCACCTCTCTGGGAAGCCTGTTCCAATGCCTGGCCACTCTTTTAGTGAAGAATTTTTCCCTAATGTCCAATCTAAACCTCCCCTGGAGCAACTTGAGGCTATTCCCTCTCATCCTATCATTTGTTGCTTGGGAGGAGAGACCAACACCCCCTTGGCTACAACCTCCTGTCAAGTAGTTGTAGAGAGCATTCAGGTCTCCCCTGAGCCTCCTCTTCTCCAGGGTAAACAACCCCAGTTCCCTCAGCTGCTCCTCACAAGACTTTTCTCCAGGTGTTTCACCAGCTTCGTTGCCCTTCTCTGGACATGCCCCAGCACCTCAATGCCTTTCTTGTATTGAGGGCCCCAAAACTGAAAACCATATTCAAGGTGCAGCCTCACCAGTGCTGAGTACAGTGGGACAATCACTTCCTTCTCCTGCTGGTCACATGTCCTGGGTTTGGCTAAGATAGGGTTAATTTTCACCAGAAAGCTGAGGTGGGACACAGCCAGGACAGGTGACCAAAACTGGCCAAAGGGGGTGTTCCATACCATGTGACATCATGTTCAGCATAAAAGGGGGCTAGCTGGGGAGAAGCTGATGGCTCTGGGACGCATAGCTTGGGGAAGGTTCGGCTTCAGGACAGATCTGAGCGTGTGGTCTGAGCTGTACGGTCGTTGGGTGAGAAACCGCACTGTGTATCCCCAGTTTTGTATATCCTGTTATCAGCACTGTTGTTGTTTCCCTTTCCCTTTGCTGTCCCAGTAAACTGTTCTTTATCTCAAC
>VWZZ01004452.1:71265-116147 GCA_013399095.1 Psophia crepitans | reverse complement strand
GAAGGGCCCGCCACCCCCCGGGGCCTGCCGGAGGTTAGGGAGGACTCTGCGGCAGCTGGCGTTGTCAGACGGGGGGGCTGAGGGGGAGGACAGGGAGTTTGGGTGTTGCACAGGCCTTCGGCGTGGGACGGGACCTCTGCAGAGCTGCTTCTCTCGATGGCCGGATCTGGGGGAAAGGGAATAAAAAAAAGAGGCAGAGACGCTGCGGGGGTGGTTGGCTGGGGAGAAGGAGGTGCAGAGTTCAGCAAGGTGGGCTGCCACGTTCCTTGTGACCCTGGTCTGAACGGAAGGCTTCAGAGAGAGTACTTATTCTGCGACTTCTTCCCACCAGCCTTTCTGAAGCCAGCCTCCTTCTTGAGCTCAGGGAGGGCACCAAGCAGCCAGCAAGTGGCTGAATATGAATATCTAAAGGGAGAATGTCTAGAAGAAGGGACCAGACTCTTCTCAGTGGTGCCCAGTGACAGGACAAGAGGCAATGGGCACAAACTGGAACACAGGAAGCTCCATCTCAACATGGGGAAAAACTTTTTCACTGTGAGGATGACGGAGCACTGGGACAGGCTGCCCAGAGAGGCTGTGGGGTCTCCTTCTCTGGAGATATTCAGGACCTGCCTGGACAAATCCTGTGCAGCCTGCTCTAGCAGGGGGGTTGGACTAAATGATCTCCAGGGGTCCCTTCTAACCCCTACCAATCTGTGATTCTGTGAAGATGGGTCTTTGTTTGCTGAGCAAGTACCAATCTACAGCTAATGGAAGAACTGTATTTGAAGACTTTCATTCAAAGCATGTCTGTAAAGAAACTTCTCCTGAGACTGCAGATCATCCTCACCTTCTCCCGTGATGACAAGTATGAAGGCAAGATGAAGGCTCATTGCCACCCACCTCAGGGCTTTTCTTGTACCTGTCACCTACACGAATACTGCACATCCACCCATGCACAGCTGTGGCACGTATACACCAGTCTCTCAGTCTCAAGTGGTTAATACCATTTCATGTGGATCCTTTCACTGTGAGAGCCTCATAAGAATCAACTAATTTGCCTTTTGGCATGAGAGAAGAAAGCACTTTAATCCCAGTTTTATTGATGGAAACCTGAAAAGAGAAGGAAAGAGAAGAATATTGAAGTAGTCACACAGTAAAGGCCCTTTCTTCGGGACCTTACTATTTTGTGTCCCTCCAGGCTCACCATTTACTGTGAAAAACTCTTCCCTGCAGCATGAGCTTGCAAGGATTCCTTTGCTTCTTCCTCAAAAAGCACAGACAAGCAAAGTGTCAAGGCAAATCCTATTTAGTAGGCAGCTGCACAGAAAACATACTTCAGGACCAGGGCTGAAATATGAAATATGAGCAAAGCTTTCCCACCTCAGCTCCCACCTAATGCTCAGTGTACGGTAATCAAAAGTCTCTAGAGACTTGTTTCCAGTCAGCTGAGAACGTCTAAAAGGCAATGCTCACCTGGCTGTTGGTTTGGAACAGCACGTTCCCCCTCCTCTTCTGGTGTACAGCGGGAGCTCCCTGCCCTGTTTCAGTCTGTTTGCCCTCTGGGGCCAGAAACCGTGTGTTAGCCCAGCCAGTACTGTCCATGGCTGGGCAGTACTTCCACAGGTAACTTCTCATCCTCTTGACATGCGGTAGAAAAATAATGGGTAGGCCATGCTGTATGGGTTCTTGTGTAGACCTTTGTATGGCAGTGTGATACCAGTGTGTAAAAGACAGGAAATATCAGAAGGGAGAATAGGTAACTAAGGATAGAGAGGTCAGGACTCGATCAGCCTGACCATGGAAATGTCAGCGGGAGGAAGAAGCTGGATACACAGATGGCCTTTCTTCTGCTGCCCTGAGAATCTGTCTGGGATATGTGCCTGGCGGTACTGGTGCACCCAGTGAAAGAGGACTCAACTACTCACCTCCAGTCTGGCCCCCCTCACTGGGGAGAAAAAGGGTGAGGGGACTTGGAGGTTGGCTTGAAAGCCGGGTTTGAGTGCCCTTTGACTCCTATGAGAACTAAAGGTCCCTTTAATGGTAGAAAAGTAGGTGGAGAGGAAATATTGGTGGTGTGACGGGATTGAAGAGAAGCGAGATCATGCTGTGGAACAGCCCTCCCCAGGGTGGCAGGTCTCGTGGAGTGGAAAATTACTGTTACTGCCCTTAGGAACAAGAAGATGCTGCTGATGGGGGACGACAGGGAATTCAGGAGCCCAGGTAACCAGGATGGCCTTCTTTTCCTCTCCCACACACCCCAACCCTTACAGCCTCTGCTTGCTGCCCCACACCACAACCCCCTCCCCAACAGCCTTCCCCTCACACCCCTTTGCAGGGGCTGCTCTGCATCTGGGCTGACTTTAGCCCTGTCTTCTCCCTCTTTAATTGCAAATCCCCTGCTGCAGCTTTCCTGCCTTTTCTAGAGGGGAGCTCTTCTCTGCAGGACAGGGGCCAACACCCATCTCTGGGGACTTCTTGCCACGCGGTGGCTGGGGCGATTGGATCGCGTGCCTGTGCCCAGCCTGGGCTGTCAGCAGCTCCTCTCCAGTTTCATGCGTGTGCTGGCACGCCAGTGGTGCAGAAAGCCTGGGGACAGCATTTGCATCCTCCCCAGGAGCCCGTGTCCCTGCGGTGTGGGGGTATCCTGGCCAGCTGTGAGTGCTCCCTGGCAGCCGGCGGGTAGCACGTTGTGTACACGGGAGTGTGTGAACTCAGTCAAACTTCACAAACAAGGATAAGAACAGAGCCAGGACGTAATCTGTGCTCAAATATAGCAGCTCAAGGTTTCTTGCGAGACAAGCGAAACGGCGAGGCAGAGCAGGTGTCGCGGTCCCTGCAGCTCTCACTTCCCCTTCTCAGCAGCGAAGCTGCTGCTGGACACCGGGCCTGATTTAGACTACAGGCAGCAAAACAGCTTGTCACAGGCAGACTTGTTGCTATGCAGGACAGGATTCTCACCGTGCCCTGCATGGTGGCATGTCCTGGTGCCATGCAAGTCCCTTGCCTCTGGCAGAGTCGCTGCAGCCAGCACCCACCTCCTCCCTATCTCCATTGCTAGCTCCAGTGCTGCTACAGAAACAGCTGAGCATGATCCCAGCTGGTGGGCTGGGGCAACCTCGCTGCTGGTTTGTGGACCAAGAGTTAGGGGGCTGTGCCCCTTTTCTGTACAACCCTTCCTGCTGCTCTGCAGAAGAAGCCAGCAGAGATGGAGCTCCAGCAGGGGAGCCAGCTCCCCATAACACTGGAGACTGCAGTGCTGGAGAAAGGTAGGGTGGGTTGAAATAACGCTCTGGAGCCTGGAGGTTCCCCCTCATCTCCAGAACCAGAAGCTAGGCAGCTGGAAGTCTTTCAAATAATGACATTTGAGTTTCATCCAGCCCATTGCTCCCTCAGCGATGGATGAGTAACATTGCTTTCAACATAGCTACTGGATTCAGCCTGGGTTGACCTCTCTGACGGGTCTGGCCACAGCTATCAGATGGTGGAAAGATTGGCTTGGTGAAGCATGCCATGGGCCAAGGCAGCTCCAGCCTTTCTGTCAGCCCCTGGAAGATGTTATGGGAAGAGTTGCAGCTGCCCTGGCACAGTTTGGCTTGTTGAGTGCCCACCAGTGCTAACAGGGTCTGTGCTTATGACTGCAACCGATAAATTGCTGCCCCTCCGAGCCCAAAGGGAGCTGCTGTAAGAGGTGAACTGGTGTTCCCTGGCCACCCCAGACAGGGAGCTCTCTGTAGGCTTTGGCATGGCTTGGGATGAGGTAGCTGCATGTCAGACACAGGCTGAGAAAATGGAAAGGGGAACCTCCGAGCCTAGGTCCAGACTTAGATCTCTTCTAGGGCTGGATTTAGGCAAAAGCTGGCATGTGCTCAAGTAGGGACCACCAGAACATCTGCAGTGTCAGAAGAAGACCCTCTCTGTTGGAGGCATCGCACATGCTTGGCATTCCTGTTGTCTCAACAGCAGTGTGGGTGGCAGATGCTGTGGCCATGGCATCGCCCTGGAGGAGAGGCCAGGTTTCCTGGGGAGCCGGAGCTGAAAGGGAAAACATTCAGACACAAGGGCCTCCTGATTGCACTGAAGGAAGGACACTTGGGGGCTGTCAGTGTCCTGCAAAGCACATCCCTCTCCTGGCCTGCTTCATCAGCCAGGCTGGCTGCTTTTGATCCCGGGCGATGCTACAGCAGGGCTTGTGGCTGGAAATAGCTGCTCTCTCAGTGCCCTTTTCGGACTCAGAACAGCAGATCTGTGAGAGGACACAGCAGCTAAAACGGGATGAAGTTGGAGGGCCAGGTGCAGCCTGCACAAAAGCTTTTGTAGTGTCCCAGGTGCTGACAGTGCACTGAACAGGGGAGGGAGAAAAGGAGAGAGAAACCAGCCGCATCCTCCTGCGCACGCACAGCAGCTCGGGCTCCCAGGTGAAGTCTAAACCAGATGTTTCCTGGGGTACATGAGTGAGGGGGCCCCGCGGCTATCCCCTTTCTGCAAGACGCTTTGGTCCCCATTCTCCTCCTCCTCCCTGACACCTGCAGGTGGCGTGGGATGAGGGGTCGCCTCTGCGCCCCTGAGAATTTGTCCCACTGCTTTCCTGTGGTCCTGTGCCCCACAAAACCACTCCTGTCCTGGGTTTGTGCTCTGACCTGAGTACCGGCAGGTAGATGGGGGCCATGGCCACCATGGAGCCTGTTGCAGTGGGGCTCTGCTCTGTCTCCATCCATCGCCAGCAGTGTGGTCACCTGCAGCCACAGGGTTGGATGCAGGCAGGCAGAGGAGATCCATACCCAGGCTGAGCTGGGTGAGTTTCTCTAAGCAGGGGTGTCACACAATGCCTCCAAACCCCAGGGCTCCCCACGGAGCTGGTGGTTGACTTGCAAGTGAAATGCCACACACAGCAAAATCCCATGTGTGCTGCTGTATCCATGGTGCAGCCTGGTGATGGACTGAGCCACCATCCTAGCGCTGGCTGGGCATGAGCTGCCACAGTGGTGTCCATGGCTCCTGCAGCACCTGCTCCATGCGTGGCTGTTTTGTAGTCTCACTGTGCTGTTTCCCAAACCTGAATCCAGCCCTCCGTGCACCCAGTGGTGCCCACACCCTGCTCTGCTTGTGCTCACCATGCTGGGGAGTTTGGGGCTGGTGGGTAGCTGGGTGGGGATGTTCCCATCCATCCTGGAGAAGTGATGCGCGGGTGTGGGTGGACCTAGTTACCAGCTTAGGAAGTTTCTGAGCTCTTCATAGTCCACCCCAGGCACCAATCTGAAAAAAAATTGGGGTGTGTGTGGTCCGTAGCAGCACTTATTCCTTTGGGAATGCACAACAGCCCAACACATGGTCCTACTGAAATGTCCCTCTGATGCTGGGGGAAGCTGTGCCCCTCTGTCTGAGCAGTACAGTGCAGTGGACAACGCAAGGAGTGTGATCACCTGGCCAACCTGTCTGTTTTCAATGGGAAGGGACTCTTTGCCGAGAAGTCAGAGTTTTTCAGAGAGTTTGGCAGCTGTGGATGGCAGCAGCATGCTGGAGAGACAGCAGCAAGGTCAGACTAAACATCAGCTGTGCACAAGGTTATTGATGTTTTGTTCTGGAGGAAGAGATCCCGAAAAGACCTTGAGGAAGCAGTGAGGCGAGGCTCTGTGCCAGGATGGGACCCTTTCTCCAGTCACAGCCTATTTGGAGAGACCCTTAGAGCATGCATCTGACCGCTGGCAATGCTCGCTGCCCCGGCACACGTCCCCAGGCTTGCGTGACCTGGGCATTTATCCCAGAAAGGGAAGGCAAAATGAACTCTGAGCTTGTACTGTAGCTCAAGAATCACGTCGCATTTTGGGATGCTACAGAAGCTGCGTCCCCAGGGAGGCGGCAACTGCACCAACCCCTCTCCTGAGCACCAGCATCGCAGGCTGTGCCTGCACTGCTTGGGCTGTGGCACCAGCCAGGCAGCTACCAGCCATCGAACATGCTGACTGCAACGGCTGCTGTCAGCATCGCTCCTGCGGCAGAGTCTGCCAGGTAGGTTTTGCTGGGCAGGTACTGCAGCCATGCAGCTGCACGCAAAGCAGGAGCCACAGACCATCATGCAGCCTGCACCATCTGCTCGTCATGCAAAAGTGCTGGGCCCCAGCGGGGCCTGTTCCCAGCAGTTGTTGGCCCAGGCAATAAGGAATGTCAGTTAAAATGGGACAAAAATAATTAAAAAAATGGGTCCACTGGACTGCAAGAGGGTGACACAGTCACGGCAGCACAGGGGATGCTGGGGTGTCAAAGAGAAACCTCATGTGGTGCTTTCATGAAAGGTCCATGGGTAGCCCTCCAGCCATGCTCGAGACTGTTCATTACTAGTTTAAACCTGAATCAACCTCATCTTTAGGCTTGCTAAGCTTAATCCCTGCCCTGGGAGCCTGACCGAATATTCCCATTTGTGTTTGTACCCCTTTACCTGGTTCTGAGCAATGGCAGTGCTTCTCCGCTTGTGCCACAGGAGGCAGGACTCACCAGGCTTTGTGCTTCCTTAACTATATGGGTCATTGGATCATAGAATCACAGAATGGTTTGGGTTGGAAGGGACCTCAAAGCCCATCTAGTTCCAACCCCCCTGCCATGGGCAGGGACACCCTCCACTAGACCAGGGTGCCCAGAGCCCCATCCAACCTGGTCTTGAACACTGCCAGGGAGGGGGCAGCCACAGCTTCTCTGGGCAACCTGTGCCAGTGCCTCACCATCCTCACAGGGGAGAATTTCCTCCTAACATCTAATCTAAATCCACCCTCTTTTAGTTTAAAGCTATTCCTCCTTGTCCTGTCACTCCTTGCTCTTGTAAACAGCCCGTCTCCAGCTTTCCTGTAGGCCCCTTCAGGTATTGGAAGGCCGCAATTAGGTCTCCTTGGAGCCTTCTCTTCTCTAGGCTGAACAATCCCAGCTCCCTCAGCCTGTCTTGCGTCAGGAACCAACAAGTGAAGTCTGTATGGTCTTGTACTATTAAGGAAGGATTTAATATCTATTTTAATAAGCTTTAGGTTAAACACCATGAACAGAATGGCTAGAAAGGAGAAAAAAAAAAAAAAGCACGACCCTGAATCCATACAGTGTGTGTGCAGATTAACTTGTAAAAAACTTTATTACAAACCTCTGACAGTCCAAATAAATGTCAGCTCTTTCCACATTAGCCACTTTTTGGCTGACTCAGCTGAACATCTTGTTAGGTTTGTGAGATGTTGACGATTGCTCTGCAGCAGCATCCCCTGTCAGTGGGTTTACAGTTTTCTAAATGCACCTTTGCTTCTCCTTTATTTATTGCCTTGGGTGATTTGCCAGGGAGGGGTATAAATCCTGTGGGTCTGTGCTTCTCTAACATGGTGGGTTAAAGCTTTTTGGCAGTCTCAACACAAATTGCTGGCATAAATTAGCCCACTTCATTCTGTCTCTAACTTGAAAACTTCTTTTTCCTTTGAAAAACAGCATTAAACTATAAAGGAGAGTTGGCTTTCTAGCCTGTCTTGTGAGAGGGAGGAGGGAGGACAGTTGCTTTGTTTGGGGGATGGTCTTTGGTTGTTTGTATCTTTATAAGCAGACACAAATATCTGCAACATTGGCAGACTTGGATTTCTTCTTTTTGCTTGTTTATTTATTTTTTTTTTTATTTAGGAAATTAGGTCTTGATTGCTCTCTTTTTCCTGGAAGACTTTGCCTGGTATCGGTGGTGTAGAAGATGGATTTGATACAACCCAAGCAAGGGGGAAAAACAAGAGCAACCAATAGACTCCAAAAATATTTTAGTCAATGAAATGATTCAAAACATACATCTTTTATGTTGGTTCCTTTTAGCTGCCGTTTGTCCCCAGATGTCTGGCAAATGGTTGGAAGAAGCACTTTGTGTGAAAATTCAAAGAGCGGTCGCTTGTTCAGCTAGCAATGGAGAAAGTTTCCATCTCTGCTTATCCTTACGTAACTGTCTCCCCGCGGTAAACAGGAGGGAGAAAGGAGAAGTTAGGGGAAGCAGCTCATGCAAACAGAACCTAAATCAGGATTGAAAAGCTAATCTATGACTAAACAAAAAAACCCAAAAACCAATCCATCCCAAACCCCATCCTGGCTACCTTGGGTTTTTATAGAGCAGAAAGCAAAAGCCCTACAACAAGTAAAGCTTGCAGAAGGCCACAAATTGCCTGTCACCTTTTGGAGACCATAAGTGACTGCCATCGCTGTGTCTTTGCCCTGGGAGCGACGTAGCAAAGGGCTGAGCCGCTCCACAGCACGAGCCCCTGCTTTACCCATGGAGCACACTTTGGCTTAACTGATACTGTCTGTGCCTTGGGAAAGATTGAACCTCGCTTTGAAAAACCTTCTGCACGTTTGACCGCTGGCTTTGCCTGGGGGAGGAGCTTTTTCAAAATGTGAATGGAGCTTTTGTTGCTAAAGCTTTGTGGAAAAAAAAAAAAGGGGGGGGGTAGCTGTGTTGCTGCTCTCAGCCTTGGAAAAAAGAGGTAATTACATTTGCACATCATGGGTTGAACAGCTTGAGCAGAAACCTGCAAAATGCCTGGCCCGTTCCCACTGCCCTCCGCAGCCCGGTGCCTCTCTGCAGCGCAAACAGAGATGCCCCAGGCACGAGGCCGGCGAGTGGGCACAGCCGGGCTCAGGGTCGCCCCAAAGCAGCGCTGTGGCGGCAGCTGCTCGGCTTCCCTCCGCCTCAGCCCCGGGATTGTCCATCCCAAGGCCCAGCCGCACCAAAGCCTGTCCCGGGCGGGTATCACAGCTCCCCGTGCCGGGGCAGATTAGTGCCAGGGATGGGGGTGAAGGACCAAATTCAGGACCAGTGTAGACTTAGACATAGTTCCCCATTGACTGTGCTGCTGCTCCTGGCATCTGCTGTCCTTGGGTAAACAAATGGTTCTATGGCAATTTTTAATTTTTTTTCAGCATAGAAAATCAAATCTGCTTTACTTGGCAGGATGGAAGGATGGTGACTAGATGTGACCTTTCAAAAAGGTGTCTGCCAGCAGGAAAGCAAATGGAAGGGAAAAGGAAAGGGAAAGGAAAAATAATAAGGTTTAAAAAGTGAAATATTTAAAATTTAAGGAAAAAAAAAAGATATCCTGTGAGTATTACGGTTTAGGCCATCAACTAACAGCCACAAGATTTATTGTCTGGTTGAAGAAGACCCTGTGCTTTCTGGCTTATTTTATAGGCGGTCCCAAAAAGCTGCCCAGGACCTGGCTGGCTGTGTCGAGCAGCGCTGCCGGCGCTGTGCACTGCAGGCAGGCGGGTGTCTGTCCTGGGACACAATGGCGTGTCAGAACACAGCAGCCCACACGAGTCAGGACTAAGCCCAGTTGTTTAAAAATAAAATAAATAAATCTCCCCCCGCCCTTGCCCCCCATCTCATGTCTTCCCAAGGGGTCTGAGAGACTTCCTGCCAGCCCTTCAGGCTCCCAGTTGTGTTGCCTGGTCCTGGTGGGGAGGAGGGAAGCAGCTCCACTATAGCCCCTGTTCTCCCCACAAGTCCTCCCAATGTGAGGTTACTCAACTGAGCATAGGAAAACAACTCGTATGTCCCAGTTTATTATTTCTCCTAAGCAGATGAGAGGGTTGGAGGCTGATCAGAGCAGAGGAGTCTCCTGGTGAGTTCATTCTTCAAAAGCTTGGGTGGGCTGCTTCTCATTAGGGCTTGTTATAGTGCCAAGAGAAAAGAATATTTCTCTCTGGATTCATGCACACATCCCTCCACCGCTGTCCTGGAGCTGCTGCAGCTGCTCCTCTCTCGGGATTTGCCAGACACAGCAAACCCCACGCTGTTTAGACTGCACGGGGTGCTGGCAGCTGGAGGCGGAGGGCTTGGAGCAGCGTGAGCTCCCAGCTGCAGCACTGCCATGGGCATGGCACCCATCTCACCCGCAGTGCCTAGGTACGTGCTCCGTTCACAGACCCTGTGACACATCAAAGAACGACTGAGGAGTCCAGGGGGATCCTAAACAGCTTTGTTCCTCCTCACCCAAAAAGACCCCAAACCAAAACCCCCAAACCTCAAGAACTGTCTGGAGTCAACATGCTTAATTTAATGATAATGATGTAAAACTGCACCCAGCCATGCTGTGGGATGGGGTGCCACTGGAACTGCTCATTTCCCCTGTTACCCTTGCCGGTTGCTCCATGGTTGCAGGGTATTTCCTTGGGCCAGCTGATGAGCATCGCCTCAGGCAGGGGTGCACGCAAAACCAGACTGATGAAGCAGTCCTCCAGAAAACCTTCCTGCTGACTGGAATGTATTTTCCACAGGTGTAAGGACTGTTTCTAGTCCTACTGCTTGCCGCCTATCTGAATCGATAAAGTCACTTGCACCCAACAGCAAACGCCGACATGCCTTTCCAACCCAGGTGGGGTTCTGCTGCACTTTGAGCCCCTTGGAAATGCGGCCCCAGGGGATGGGGCAGGAGGGAGAAATGGGGTTTGCAGGGGGCAGCCCCAGGGTCTGTTTTCAGTGACTCGCTTTGAAGGCTCGTTGCTAATTGTGAAATATTTCTGCACTGTTGCTTCTGTAACGACCATTTAACTAGTTTTGCTCGCTAATGATAACAGTGATAATCACACGGCATAGAGTGAAACATTTAAATGTGATGCGGCAGAGGAGCATTTGCCTAACTCTGTTAGACAAAGCATGATGCAATGGGTGAGCAGCTGGCTGACGGGTCGGGCCCAAAGAGTTGTAGTAAACGGGGTTACATCAGGCTGGGGGCCAGTCACTAGTGGGGTTCCCCAGGGCCCCATTTTAGGGCCAGTTCTTTTTAATGTTTTCATAAATGCCTTGGATGTGGGACTAGAAGGTGTTGGGAGCAAGTTTGCAGATGACAACAAATTGGGAGGAGCTGCTGATTCTGTTGAGAGTGGAGAGGCCTTGCAGAGAGATGTGGACAGATTAGAGAACAGGGCTATCACCAACCACATGAAGTTTAACAAGAGCAAGTGCCAGATTCTGCACCCGGGAAGGGGCAGCCCTGGCTGTACATACAGACCAGGCGATGAGACACTGGAGACCAGCCATGCTGAGATGGACCTGGGGATCTTGGTCAACAGCAAGTTGGACATGAGCCAACAGTGTGCCCAGGCTGCCAGGAAGGCCAACCGTGTCCTGGGGTGCATCAAGCATGGCACTGCCAGCAGGTCTAGGGAAATGACTGTCCCACTCTACCCTGCGCTGGTGCGGCCTCACCTCAAGTTCTGTGTGCAGTTTTGGGTGCCACAGTACAAAAACGACATAAAGGTATTGGAGAGTGTCCAAAGGAGGGCAACCAAGGTGGTGAAGGGTCTAGAGAGGAAGATGTATGAGAAGAGGCTGAAGTCCCTGGACTTGTTCAGCCTGGAGAAGAGGAGACCGAGGGGGGACCTCATGCCAGCCTACAGCTTCCTCATGAGGGAGAGCGAAGGGACAGGTACTGATCTCCTCCCTCTGATGCCCAGCGACAGAACCTGAGGGAGTGGCATGAAGCTGTGACAAGGGAGAGTTAGGTTGGAGATCAGGAAAAGGTTCTCCACCTAGAGGGTGGTGGGGCACTGGAACAGGCTCCCCAGGCAGGAGGTCGCAGCACCGAGCTTGGCTGAGTTCAAGAAGTGTCTGGACAATGCTCTCAGTCATCTGCTCTGATTGGGCTGGTCCTGTGTGGAGCCAGGAGTTGGACTCGATGATCCTTATGGGTCCCCTCCAACTCAGGTTATTCTATGATTCTGTGAAGGCCAACAATTGCTCTGAAAATGTCTAAAACGGGCATCTTGCTCATGGCCACTCCATCTGCACAAACTCCAACATCTTCTTTGGGTCTTGGTACTCTGTTGTACTGAGTACCCATTTCATGCTTTTAGACTCTGCTGTCCTGGGCTGGCACATCATCAGGTCCCACTGATGGCTGCTACTGCACCAGCCAGGCTACAGAGCATTTCTACCTATTGCGCTTTGGTGTCACCAGTTGGGGTTTAAAATTTAATTAAAAAATAAATATATATTCCTGGATTACTACCTTGAGAGTGCTTTGGTATACTGCTGTAACAGAGTTAAGTTCAAATAGATGCTCAAGTGCAAACAAAGCTACTGAGATAGGACATGGGAGTGTTCCCCTTTAACATAGTGGTTAATAGGTGGTGGGGGGACGGTTGGACTGGATGATCCTTGAGGTCTCTTCCAACCTTAATGATTCGATTCGATTCTAGTCTAGTCTAAACTCCTTAATCAGGATCTGCCAAAAGAAGCTATCCCACCATTACTGTAAAATAAGTTTGCATTTTTGAAATGCAGGTATACAGTGCTCTTTTCTGGTCTCATAAGAGCAATTCTTCTGCTTTGTGGTCTTTTTTATGGATCTAGACTTAGAGAAATTCTTGTTTAATGTTACCGTTCTGGCTACGCTATTGACCACCAGCTGGTCTCTGCTCAGTAACATCTTAACAAGTTCACATTTCACACTGATTGTGCTTACAGGCTTCTGGACGGGTTTTCATAACAAATCAGAGACACTCATGTTCCTGAATTGTCGTACAGTCCAGCCACCTTTGGAAGAGCCCTCTGAAGCCCACTGGAAACAGAAAAGGGGGATCACCCTGGGCGTGCAATGCAGAGTACTTTCAGGGAGATTTTCAGCCATGCCCAGCAATTTTCTCTCTGTTCCCACCCACGGCCCTTGCAGACTCAAAGGATTTGATGGGCTGGTCTGATTAGGCTTTACTTACTGATGGCAGCAGATTCAAGTGACCTCAGGGTCTGAGGTTTCTTTCTCCACTCTTCTGTGTTTGGGTGAGCACTTGCCAGGTTGGCTCAGTGACTCTCTTTTGGGGATTCCTGTTGCCGGCTTATCTGAGTCCTTGCAGCTTGCTGAGGAGGTGGCGAAAAATTTCTAGGAAGTCCTTGATTCGCATAGGATGCATGAGATGCTGAGGGCAGAGTTCTGTTACACGTAGCCTGTTACTGCTCCTGGCTGCTACTGAGTAGGTTCCTTGCTGTGGATCCACCTGCCCCAAACCGCACAGTTTCCCTTGCACAGTTTTGCCATTCCCCTTGCGTTCGGTCCGGCAGGCACATGGTGCCTCACGGCTCTGTTAGAAACCCCGCTCAGCAGGATCCAATGGGGAGGACGCCAATGGGTCAGTGAGCCAGAGAACTAGCAGAGCTAACGAATGCCCGCCAGTCAAGTGGCCATGTCACACCTTCCCTGTTCTTGTGATTATGTTTGCCAGTGTTAGTCTTTGATATGTGAAGCCAATTTTGAAATGCCCTTTCTGGGCAGACAGGGTAATATCTTACTTGCAAATAAGCAAACCTGTTCAGATGATGTAAATACGGCTTTTCCTGACAAAATATTAGCAATGCCCAAGCATGTCCAAGTTGCTACATCAACCAGCTGCTGTTGCTAACCTCTTAACCCATGCGAGTTACAAGTTCCTTACGGCACAAACATGCTGGTGAGAGTGAGAGAGCTTGTGGTCAACTCTTTCTAGGAAGTAAGCATGGTAAACTGCATGGACAACACCAGGCATGTTCTGCAGGATGGGCACCTAACCCCAGTGCAGGACACGCGCATACTGATGCATCTGCCTGGTTTTGTGCAGTGCTGCCTTATGGTAGGGGTGTTTGTTACAGTCTCACGCTAAAAAACAAAGCGGTCCTACAAACAAGATTCAATTATGAGTGATCCTGTTGTTAAATCATATAATAACATAGAATGGTTTGGGTTGGAAGGGACCTCAAAGCCCATCTAGTTCCAACCCCCCTGCCATGGGCAGGGACACCCTCCACTAGACCAGAGTGCCCAAAGCCCCATCCAGCCTGGCCTTGAACACTGCCAGGGAGGGGGCAGCCACAGCTTCTCTGGGCACCCTGTGCCAAGGCCTCACCACCCTCACAGGGAAGAATTTCTTTCTAATGTCCAATCTAAATCCCTCCTCTTTTAGTTTAAATCCATTGCCCCTTGTCCTGTCACTAAACTGCCTGGTAAACAGCTGCTCTCTGTCATTCCTGTAGGCCCCTTTAGGTACTGGAAGGCTGTGATCAAATTAGGTCTCCCCGGACCCTTCTCTTCTCCAGGCTGAACAACCCCAACTCCCTCAGCCTGTCCTCATAGGAGAGGTGCTCCAGCCCTCTGATTATCTTCAAGACCTTCCTCTGGACTTGCTCCAGCAGCTCCATGTCTTTCCTGTACTGGGGACCCCAGGGCTGGACACAGTACTCCAGGTGGGGTCCCAGGGCTGGACACAGTACTTCAGGTGGGGTCTCCTGCGAGCAGAATCACCTCCCTTGACCTGCTGGTCACACTGTTTTTGATGCAGCCCAGGATAAGGTTGGATAAAGTAGCTCTCCTTAGCACTACAGACACATTTGAAACATCACCTCCAACGCCCTTCTTGAAGCAGAAGGCCAGTTGCATTAACTGCCCAGGAGATGGTATATCCATGTGCCAGGTAAGAACTTCAGCAGGGGGAGCAGCTCAGGTTTATGGTAACCATGAAGACCCTCCCACCCAAAGCGCTCCCCAGTCACGCCCAGGAACCATCTTTCCTGAAGGTGCCAGGCACACAGGTTTTTATGAGAAAAGATGCACAACACAGGCCATCCACTGCTCTGCAACAAGCCACACAGTCCCAGCAGAGGTCATGAGTATGGCACTCCAGGGCTTCATTGAAAGGTCAATGATTAAATTAGTCATTCTCCTTATCAACTACTTAAAAAATTGCTTTCCATTGCTTTCTGAAAAAAAGAAAAACCCCAGCAAGTACAAAATAATCACACTAAGCCTTTCTTCTCTGTGTTTGCTGCTCACAGAAGTTCTCAGAGAGTTACAGGACCTTCCCAAAGGACTGAGATTAAGTCCATCACATTTTCCCTCAGCTTCCTCAATAAATGGCTGATCTGAAAATCACGTATACAGAGATCAGTTCAGCTGCAGGCACCAGGCAGAGATGAGTCAGGACCACACTGACTAACGTATACACAACCCAGGTTTGGTGTGCATGTTGGCTTAGGTCTGTAGTTCAGGTACAGCCTCTCCAGGACCTGGCTCGGGCTACTCATGCTGTTATTAACTCCCTGGCTACAAAGCCAGGTCTCACTCCTCAAACCAATTCCACCCAGAAGCATCAGTATTAGAGGACACCAAAGTCTTGCTTGATGCCTCAGGCAGTCCTCCTTCCACAGCACAAGGGTGGGCATTTGACCATCTTCCTTTTTCTCCTCACCCCCAAAAAGGGGGAGATTAAGATTCTTCCAGTGGGCTGGAGGAATGAAGAAGAGGCCCTGCTGCCTACATCTTCCTTGGAGTAAGGGCTTCTTCTCATAACATCTTGGTGAAAGCGCTGAGCACGCGCTACATTGAGTTTCGCTGCTCTGGTGCTAACCACACTGTAACTGCAAGGAGTCCTGCCTCATCTGGATGAGGAATCTGGTTTTCAAGGGGAGCACAGCTGAGAAAGGCTTCAAACAGGATCTGATTAGCTGATTAAAACCAGATGCTCTCCTGGCAGACAGGCTGCTGTGGATCATCTGATACAATCCCCTTCCCCTCATTTTTGTACATAATGTCCTTCCAAGCAAAGCCACCTCCCCCATAGCTATGTCTAAATTGCATTAGGAATCTTGGCATCTTTTCAGTTATACATGTTGTGAATGGTTTTGCCAATTAAAATATTTTAGAGGGAAGGCAGTGTCAAGTAGTTAAGCGCTTATCAGAAATCCCCCCCAGTATTCAAAGGAGGCCCAGGCAATGCTGCAGAGGGCCTGGGGCTACAGCATTGTAATCTCTGCAGGCCTTAACCTTTACAGAGACCACTTCCCACCCCTTCTCCCGGAGGAAAGAGCTCCATCCACCCTAGGACCAGAGGAGGAACATCCTCCCCACCACCCCACTTGCTTTGCTTTAGTTTTAAGGACATGAGATAAGAGGGCTCTGCATCCCAATGCTGAATACTGAGGCATAAAACAGCTGTCATTCAGCTTTGGAAAGAAACAGCACCTTGCAGCAGCAGGTTCACTTGCCTCTCATTGCTCCAGCGTGGCTCAGGGCTGCGTTAGTTCATCCTCATCCTAGACCAGCATTGTGCAGCCTCTGCACTATGTACTCAGTCACGTATCCCTCTAACTTGGACTCACTCTCTCCCATGGGAGACTGAAGAAAATCCAGTGGGCCAGCTGCCTTAGGAGTACATCCTAGGAATTGGTGTTTGCCCTCCTCGGCACTGGAGGATCACACATTTGAGTTGTTCCAGGTAGATCACTTCTTACCCTCTACCCCAAATGCAGCTGAAACCCTTCACTCACCTTCCCAAGACTGCACTTGCTAACAGAAGTCACCAGGATCGATTCCTATTTAGCCAGAAACAACATACTCAGGAATTTCTGTAATACGCTTAGAGGTGCAAACAAGTTTCATATTGGGACTGTTCATTCTGTTGCTTGGTCACAGATGTACCAGGAGATTCATCCCAGAGAGGCCAAGGAAAGGGGATAACTCCTTTTGCTCTTGTTTTTCAGTTTGACAAAGGAAAAGGGCTGATATCAGCTTGTTAAACAGCAGAACCATCTAAATTAATTTCACATGGAGTGTCTGGTCTCAGCAGTGGGATGCTAATCCTTTGCAGCACTACAGCCACGTAAGTGCTCAGGGACAGACCAGGGAGAAGGCCTCATTCAGTGCAAAGCTGAGGCAACAGAGGCATGGGTGATAGGAAAAAAACTAGGGGTTTAGGTTACTCCTGGGGAAGAGAAGAAGCCAGAGAAACTCAGCAGCTCTGTTTTCATTCTAGGATCTTGAAAGCAGGAGAGCACAGGAAAAGAGCAGCTCAGCTTCAAGTGCACATAGCAAACCGACACTCGCTCAATGGCCTGTAGAAAGCTGATGTTCTGACTTTGGCCACAACTTTTTGTCACTTCCTACTCCCAACAGCACCTGGTTAAGAAACAAGCACAAAACACAGCAGAGGAAGCAGTCACCAGATACTTTACCTTTCACTGCCTTGGCTTCCCCAAATGACAACAGGTAAGCCACGACAGTTTGAGTCATCTGTCCATGGTCAGACATCAGCTTGACAGACTCTCAGGACATCTAATTGCAGTGTCGGCAAGGGAATAGAGGATGCTTTCAGAAGAGGTGTGGCTAGTGAGTGCCCAAGCATCACATCGGGAGTTTTACTGACAACAATGCTGTCACTCTACTGCCAACATCACATGGGGCGTTACAGTGGTAATAGTGACACTCAATGACACTAATACACTTCTCTATGGAGACTCCCCTTTCAAGCCTGCAGATGGTGTGAAATAGCTTTGAGCAAGGCAATAAAACCTTCATCAGAAGTTTGAATTCTGCAGTGACTGGCCTGGATAGGAGTGTTAAAATTCACACAGAGTTATGACATACACAGACTGCCTCACCGGCCTCTTCAAGAGGAAAGCATTGTATCCAGCCTTAACCAGGGCATGCCAGTGTTTATCGGAGCCTAAACCAAATGCAGTTCAGCTGGTTTAACGCTTTTTTAAAGTATTAGAATATTTAATTGTTTAATTCTAGTAACAATGAATATCCTGAGCACTTAACTGATTTGTTTCTTTTCCACTGGCACATTACATTTAAAAGTCTCCACAAAAAATTGCTATGACTCCAGACTCACTGGAAAATGCAGGATCTTTACAGCACAATGCAGGTCTGTCTTGCCACTGAGATCTTCATAACTGGGGTAAAAAAAATAAAATTAAAAGCAAAGTCTTTCAAGGGAAAAATATACACACTAAGATGCACAGTGCCAAGATCTCCTTTTTGCTTTGCTAATACTCTGGAGGCACATTTGCACTTCACTGAGCCAAGTAATTTCTTAAAATGACTGGACGAGGTTTGAGAAACGTGCAGACTGAGTCCTAAGAAGAACTGTTTGGGTTTTATGACTGAGCCATCTGTGAGCTAAAAGAACAGAAACCATCTAAAAACTGTCAAGCTGAGAGTTCAGTTTTCACAATATGCTCTGAGTCACCTTTAATCTGCCTGTTAAGTGGACACTGGCTATTCTGCAACAGCCCCACTGAAAATACCACGGGTGTGAAAAACAGCAGATGGTTAATGGGGGTGGAAAGCTATACAAATCGTTAGAGAAGCATGGAAAATTCATTGCTGGCTATAAACGTCACTAGACAAGGGCAGCTGTAAACAGCTAAATGAAAAGAGGAGGTAAGGACACGTGGTAGCCGGTCTGTATAGACTGCTGCTATTTCCTTCTCTAAAAAACACCAGGAAAGGGCTGAAAGAATCACATGTGAACTGACCATAAGGTGCAACACTCCCAAGTATTAACACCAAGGTGGTTTTCCATTATGCTACAGTTTCCAGCTTTAGCAGCACCTTGGATCTGATAATGGAACCACACAAGGACTCTGGAGGACACTTAGAAAGCAAAATCACTTGCTTTTTACATGTTGTATATACACGACTCTTAAACCCCAGCCAAGTGATTATCTTAATCTGTAACTGACATACCAACATGCTGAGGATATGTGGAGTATAAACACATTAAGTCAGGAGGCCAAGGTAAGAAAGGAAACTCAGTATGGCCCATCTTTCACTGCACTCCTAACTTTCACAAGCCCTAACTCTCAGACTGCAGACACAAATTCTGACATGCATTTAGAAGACCAAGGGAGGATTTTTTTTTTCCTGTTTGTCCCAACGATTTACAGTATCTTTAAGAGGAAAGAGGTATCTATTTCCAACTGACTCAATGGGTGTGAATAACCACCTCATAAGATCTCATGATTACTTTTGCTTAAATGTAAAAAAAAGGTAGTTATTGCAGAAGTGGCAGAATAAGGAAAACTGAAATTTGCTAAAGTGAGAGAGTAGAAGATACAAGTCAGGGCAGGAAAGCAGCTAGAATGAAAACACGAAAACCATACCATCATTTTTATATTTGGTACTGTTGTGACATTATTCCTATCAGGGATTCCACCCTTCTGTATTTGGGACTGCCACCCCTGATTATGTTTTGCAAGGGAGCCTTCTCCCACTTCTTTCAGCTTTCCATGGGCAGGCAAAAAAACTTCTCCCCTCCAGATCCACAAGAACCCTGTGGTTGAGCTCTCTTACGTGTATCATGTCTGTCAAAATCAGCAAGTGTCAGTGTAACAGGAAATAAAAGGGACACTGATATCTCTCGGAAACAATCTCTGCCACCAGAGGTTGGGGTTGGAGTCACCATTTCCCCCTCCCCTTCAGGCCTATGGCATTCATTTATCATGCAGACACATCTGGCCATGTCAAAGGAGAACATAAACAACTCTAGTTAGAGAGAAGAAACCGCAAATGCTTTTCAATTTTATTCTTACTGGGAGGGTAGTGGCATCCTGACATGTCACATCATCCAATGAAAACTGACAGGGGCTTTATCACGGCTCCTAGCTTGCCTAGCATTTATGGTACTAAGTTTTGCAGTAACCTTGGCTTGGCTGTAGTGCTTTGTTCAGCCTGCAGACATGGCATTCCCAATTCCAGATACTTTTGCTGGGTCAAGACCAAAGTAATTAGCACTAACGGAAAAGGAAAGTAATCAGATGTGAAACACAGAGACCATATAATGAGCAATGTCTCAGGCTGGTGCTGCACAATATTTGTACAGGCCAGTCAGAAACGGGTATTGCAAAGGGAGCTGGAAAATGATAATAGTTAAAAACACGATCAAGTGCTTTTGATGGATTTCCCAGAAAAGGGGAAGGCTGTTCAGGAATAAATGTAACAGCTTCAAAAAAACCCAAACCCAACCACCAAACAATAAAAACCCCAAATCAAAATAAAATGCACCTAGTGATCTTTAAATCAACTTTTCCATTGGATAAATATAAATCAACATTTCCATTGGATAAATATATTTGAAATAGTTGTACAGTTCACAGTGGCATAAAGTTCTCTGATTGCTTGAGTGCTTGAAAATATCTTATCAGTAAAAAAATACCAGAGCTGGGGGAGGAAAACCCTCTCTCTGAATTCTGTACATGGGCAAATGCACAGGTTTTGGCAGGCATCAGGTCATTGGATCCATGGGAAACCAGCAGCATCGCAGGACTGCAGATCACAAGTCAGGGGATGGAGGATAAGAAGAATAGTAAGGCCCATTTTCCTGCAATGAGAACACAATAAGCAGTCAGACAAAAGTCTTGTCCAATACACTTTGGTGCAATGGATGATGACACAGGGGCAGAGATAAACAGGTACTCCTGGTTTTGTCTTCCACGAGTACAGCGACGGCTGCAATTCACCCAGGAGAGGACTGTGCTGGTAATCAGGCAAAAATAGGCCTTGGTTTTGCCTCTGTTTCTAGGCGAAAGTGCAGGTTAAAATTTGCCATTAAGCCAAGGCTGCGATGCAAGGAAGCCACAAATGTTAGCACAGCCACTCAAGACACAGCTGCTTACGCAGACACAACTCTGGCTGTTACAGCACATCCTCTTTGGAAGGATTTGGCAAACGCAGGTCATATTCATTCCACCATCTGGTTAGAGATCTGGGATGAAGAAGGGAAAAGGAAGAGGAGGGACCAACAAAAAGGCAAGGCACCCTTATACAGTTCCATTTTTCCCTCACTGCTTCCCTCACCCCATGCTGCTGTGTGCTTGTTGATAACGTGGGACAGGGAAGATGAAACACAGACAGTATTTCTTTTTGCAGTCAGCATGAGGTATACAGCAGGTATATAACATGAACCTTCTCTTGTCCACAGGCTCTTAGTGTGTTATGTTATAGTTCTTGGCTGAAGAAGGGTAGTCTGCCTCTTACACACACAGGAGACTGCTCTATTGGGAAAGGAGTCTGCTTCTTAGCCAAGCCCTCTGCTTGGACTGGTGTAGGGAAAAAAAATAATTTAAGAAAGTTGGTGTAGGAAAAAAAAATAATTTAAGAAAGTTGTTACTCACAGAACAACTGGACTCTCTAGGAACCCTCCCTTTCTTCTCCCCATTCTTAAGATGTGGAAGTCAGCTGCTTCAAAGCTCTTGCAGAGCGGAACAGGAGAAGCACAAGAACTACACTTAAGAGCAAAGACTCATGCTTGCCACACGCAATCACTTACCCTGGCATCATACTCGAGGACGAACGGGGGGAGATCAATCTGTTCTGGGGGTATGGCTGTGAATAACTGCTGAAGGCTTTCCACATAGTGGATTTTGTCCTTTAGCCCTGAGACTGTAAAGGTTGTGAAAAACCATGCCGAGACCTGAAAATAAAACCAACCAGAAAAAGAGTTAAGATGGTGCTGCTTCAAAATCTTCAAGCTCAACATAATACTTCAGAGTTTAACTTGAAACGCTAATATCACGACAATAACACAGCAAGGTCAGGAAGTACACACCACTGACTGCTAGCAAGCACTGTCTTGAGAACCTCCAAGCTCGTGTTATCTGAGTCCACAATCACTCCCCCCCAACTGTCAGTTTAAGGTCCCATTCTACTGTACAAGACTGACAGCTGTTCTGCTAGTTGTCTTCAAAAAGCCATCTGTATAGTTGCACATTTTCACTTCCAGTTTAGCCAGCTCAGAAGATAACCTACTTGACTCTACCTGACAGAAGTATTTTCAACCTTTTGTCTTCAAGCTCTCACAGAAAGGCAGTTCGAGGGAGATAAAAGAGACTTTCAGCTGTTCAAAAGTCCTATTGAAATCTCCTCTTTGCTTTGGGCTGGCTGGCTGAGTGTGTCCTTCTGTTTTACTGCATTTCTTATCAAAGCCTTATCAATTTACTCTATGAGAATTAGCCTTATCAACTTATTCTACAGGATTTTACTTTAAGTGTTCACACCTCTCTTGGATACAAACAGGATAAGGAACTATTGTTTTGCAAAGGCCAGTAAGATGCCATTGATGCTTCTATAAGTTGTTAAATATTCCTGTTTAGATTGACTGCACAAGCTTTTACTTTCCAACTCACCTCCTCCAAAATTAAGTAGTATATTACTTTTCATTTATTTCTTATCTAATCTTTTCCTGGCAGACTGAAGGGAAAGAAAAAACCAAAACACCCCTGCTCTACAGGTAACAAATGTTCCTATTAGGAACCACTCAGAGTTCTGTGCAACCAGCTCTTGCTGACCCTGCTTGAGCAGGGGGGCTGGACCAGACGACCTCTAGAGGTCCCTTCCAGTCTGGACCATTCTGTCACAAGAAAAGCCTTGAGGAAAATGGGAGTTTCAAATAAACTGAAACATTACATCAATAAAAATGATCTGCCTGAATACAACATTGGAAGAAAAAGATGATGCCTAAGAACTGTCCTGGAATAACTATGCTGCCTCTTCAAAACCGCATATTTTCATGAGAAAGGAAAAATGAACAGCAGAAAAGGAGGTAAAGAACAGGACAGAACATTTAAGATCAGTTCATTATTTTAAAGAGCAGAATTAGAGATTTGTTAGCAGAAAGCAGGGAGACCCATTATTACTGGCATCCATTATTTACTGTATTTGTCTAACAAGACCTCTTATGAGTGACACTGGATGACAGTTTAATGAGTGAAAAATACCATCTCAATACTGTACCAAGGTAGCGTGCATTCTAAGACATATTATGATTGACAATCATTAAACATAATAGCTATGGATGTTTAATGTACAAAAGCCTAACAAGGAGTATTTTTGCAGCCACCTCAAAACCTGTTATCAGGAAAAGGGATTCCCCCTGCCCAGTACACAAGCCATTGTGATTTGAACACATCTCACCCTGTAATATAAAACAAAAGAGAGGGGCAGAAATGTTCTTAAGAGAATTTTTATAGCCTGTGATTATTGAGAATGGAGAAAATACAGAAACAGTACTATGAAAGCAGCCATTTCCTTGTTGGTAAGAGGACATAGAACTTCCATTTAAACTAAATCCCTGTTAGCGCACTGCAAGCGGAGCAAGTTATACCAGAGCAACCAAAAAAAGTTAAAAGTCTAGTCATCTGCTGAAGTTTTCCTTCATTTTTCTTTTCCTGCAGTTCTGAGTCTGAATAAAAGGCTATCAAAGTCACTGCCAAGCTAGAAAGCCACAGGGTTAACGTATCAGATGTCTTTCCCTCAAAAACCAGCAAAACACAGATGAAGTGTGTCACTAATCTCTTAACTGGCTCATACCCCAAAGAGAAACTTACTAAAATCTGGGAAATTTTATTACAATTGGAAGGATCTTGTATAGAAAAAGCCCTAAGTGATTTGCAACAACCTTTATATTGACATCTGATCTCGAGAAACTGCTTTTATGACTGCTACAGGAAAACAAGACAAAAACTGTTCATGATAAATACAAAGATTATGATGATTATGAATACCTAATGTGAGTATTCAGGTAGGCTTCAGTTTGGAAACATTCTTGATTCACAGCCAAGTTACCAGATTTGTGAAAACTGAATTTCTCTGGGTGAGATTGTTTCAGATCCATCCACTGATGCTTCAACTCAAAACACAAGTACTAAAAAGTTTTGGAGTGCTCTCAGAAGAGGGTAGCCGACAGGATTCACACAAAAATACCCCAAAGAGACCTTTATTTATATATCTGCAGCTATAGCAGTAACAAGCAGAAGTACATGTACATGTAAAAGTATGAAGGAACTTGTGGTAGCACTCCAAGGGTATCATAATCTAAGGCCCAGTGGTGACGTGTTCACGCAGCAAGAGTTGCTGCCAGCCTAAAAAACTGCTGTTGCCCGTGCTGCAATTTCACCACAGGAACGGTTACATTTCAACAGCACCAAGAGAATCGAGTTCTTCACAGATCACACTAACGCTCACATCAAAGCGCGAATCAGGCAGGATCAGTGTACAATAATGGATTGTGCAGTGACATACCCTGCTTCTGTGTTGAACCTTCCTCCCTGTACAGCAAACCCCATGTGTTCTAGGCAGGCAATCATCCTCAGAATACACATAATATAAAAGTTTCATTTTTAGAAACAAAAAAAATAACCATGGTTGGCACCATAAAGTACACTGAGAACTCTGCTTGTTTTCTAGGGCCACGTGAGATTCCAAGAGACATGATAAAAGCCTCTTGATCCCTTTTAGCCTAGAAATAAGCAAAGCAACTCTAACAGATGTTAGCCATTAGCTGTGCCAGGATTCAATACTGCTGTAAAACGGACAATTTATATCAAAGATTTAGGAATGAGATATATGTACACAGGCGATGTGTTTGGGAAGCTACATGAATGCACAAGCCTTCCTCCTGCGTTTGAGACATGGGGTATTTTCCACTACTTCTAGGGAAGGAAGTCAGTGCTCCAAACACGAACATAAGTGTGCCAAACATTTTTGTAGATAGTTGAGACTTCTGAGTTAGCAGTCTTCCATGGGGACAACAGCCCTGACATAGCCAAAAAAGGAGGGGAGAGAAAAATCATTCCCTTTTAGCAGCCACCTTCACCATCCAGTTTCATAAGCTGATGGTCTCTGTGACAGCCAGCAGCAATCCCACTTGCCTTTCAGTTAGGGAAGGGGTTTGGCAGAAAGTCATGGACACACATCCTCTTTTGCCTCCAGCCGTGCCGCTAGAATAGGATACAAACCAATTCCACTTCCAGTAAGTTAAAGAACTCTCCCTGTTTCCCACCAACTATCTACTGGTCCCACAGATCTGTCAAGTCCCATCACCGGTCCCAAAGGGACAGAGAACATTGCAATAGGCTGGTGAACATGATTTCTCATCCTCCAGACAAAGGTTTCTCAGCCAAATAGAAATGTACGGGAAGAGAGGAGTGAGACATAGTGCTGCTGAGAATCTAACACACTAGTACTTCCTAATTTCAACTTTTCCACTTGACACTGTGACCTTAGTAATGTCCTATGCCAGCACCTACATTTTGAGGAGTGTCAGAGCTGGAAGTTTTTAATTCTAGCACTCAGACCTCAGATCTGTACCTTGTGGGAATAATTAAGATCCTGACAGAAACTAGAAGGCATGCTGCTGGGAAGCCTCAGTCTCATCTGCATAAAAACAAGGGAGCTCTAAGTCTCACAGTATCCCAGCTGTGCACATGCAAAGAAAGGGCACCCTGGAAATTTAGCAAAGAAATTCTTTGCTGAACATGTGCAAACAGATGTTTTTTTTCCAGGCGTGTAATTTTCTCAAATTTAATCAACGTCAGCTAAAAGCAGAATAAACACAGAGGTTAATCTGATGTGAACACGGGGGATCACATTTCCAACTGTTTTAACAGGACAAACAAAAGTTTTAGGAAAGGCTGCTGCTGACAGTTCATCTCAAGTACCCATACTGCCGCAATATGAGTAGCTTGCACGAAGTACGGAAGGGAGCGAGCTCCATCTTCTGTTAACCCACATAGATCATAGCCAAGGATAACATCTTACTGCTTGACAAGGTCAGCTTTTCATCTCCTGAAGCATTACCAGGGTTTTTCTGCACTCCATCAAAGACATACTTCCACACTCTGTAATCCTGACTAATCTCAGTGCTGCTTGGCACATCGGCCTCTGCCCTTACCAGGGCAGCTCTTAAGTGATATGCAGCACACATGCAATACCCTTGTGGGGAAAGATAAGGTGAAACATCCAGGAAGTGAACTACACAAGAAAGAATTCCCAGTTTTTGGTCAGGGTTCGTCACCCTGCCAATGAAACACCAGGAAAAAAGACAAAAATCTTTCTCTTTGAAAGAAAGAAGATCCAAAGCTTCCACCTCTCTCTTTTTAGAGCACACACAAAGCAGATTGCTGCGCTGCATTTGGGGTTCAGCTTATCACTAAGGTTGGAAGACTACAGCTAGATCAAAGGCGGGAATGAATTTCAAGTTCATAGAATCATAGAATCACTAAGGTTGGAAAGGACCTCCAAAATCATCAAGTCCAACCGTCAACCTAACACCACCATGCCTGCTAGATCATGTCCTGGAGTGCCACGTCTACACGGTTTTTGAATGTCTCCATTCAGCGATTCAACCACCTCTCTGGGCAGTCTGTTCCAACACCTCACTACTCTTTCTGTGAAGAAGTTTTTCCTAATATCCAACCTAAACCTCCCCTGACGCAACTTGAGGCCATTCCGTCTTGTCCTGTCGCTTGCTACTTGGGAGAAGAGACCAACATCCTCCTCACCACAACCTCCTTTCAGGTAGCTGTAGAGAGTGATCAGGTCTCCCCTCAGCCTCCTCTTCTCCAGACTAAACAAACCCAGTTCCTTCAGCCGCTCCTCATAAGATTTCTTTTCCAGTCCCTTCACCAGTTTCGTTGCCCTTCTCTGGACACACTCCAGCAGCTCAATGTCCTTCTTGTACTGAGGGGCCCAAAACTGGACACAGTACTCCAGGTGCGGCCTCACCAGTGCCGAGTACAGGGGGACAATCACTTCCCTACTGCTGCTGGCCACGCCATTCCTGATGCAGGCCAGGATGCCGTTGGCTTTCTTGGCCACCTGGGCACACTGCTGGCTCATGTTCAGCTCGCTGTCAACCAGAACCCCCAGGTCCTTTTCCACTGGGCAGCTTTCCAGCCACCTCGCTCTAAGCCTGTAGTGCTGCCTGGGGTTGTTGCGACCACAGTGCAGGACCCAGCACTTGGCCTTGTTAAACCTCATACAGTTGGCCTCCTACCATCAATCCAACCTGTCCCGATCTCTCTGAAGTTCTGACTGTGGATCCAGAAAACACTGCCTAATTTTGGAAGTCTTCAATACACCTCCATGTTTCTCACACTACAGTCTTAAATGCTACTTCGCCAACACCAAAAATATACTTTTCTTTTGTACAATTCACCTCACCTTTGATCGAAATGTTGGGTGGACAAAATACAATGCCTTCAAGTTCCTCTTGTACCTGGTTTAGAGAAAGAAAAAAATTCTTTAAGTGACTTCTAATTAAGCTCACCTATACAACCCAACTGTCAAAATAAAGATCACTTCGTGTAAGTGCCCGTGATGTAATTCTACAAAGTTAGATCTAATAGAAGAAAAGTAAATTTAAGCTGGGTGTGTGGGAAAGCAGAATTATTATTTTTTCAGGTAAAGACATCATAGCCTGCAGTCTTTTATGTGAACAGTGAAAGTTATGGACAAATTATGAGTGCCAAAGTTACCTGAGTCTCTTTCCTCACAACTAGCAACATACTTTTAACAAAGCCAGTCTCCAGAAGCTCCACCTTTGGATAGACACACCCAATATGCCTCTCCAACAGCTCCAGAAGGCAGATTGCAGAGGACAGAACTTTCTGGTTTACTAGATGGTTTTGAGAAGGAAAGAAACCGTATCTTCCTTCCTCTTGCCTTTGTTATTTAGGTCTTTGTCCCAGCAAAACTCTCACAAATAAATGGGAAATCAGATAACAGGAACGACAAACATTTGCATAGCACATAGCACAGAAGAGGACCAGAAGGGGTTCTTTTCCTATTGACACTCACTTGGCATCAACAACATCATAGAGTTTCTTCAAGAAATTAGAGTCTAGTTGATTGTAATCATTTGTGAGCGTATGGAAGTACACCAGGACATACTCCTTTGCTGCAATATGATCCATGACATGGATGAAATACAGAAGAGCCTGAGACAAAGAAATTAAATTTATATTTGCAAACAACTCTTTCACGGTTGCATTACATCTTAATACGCTTCCTTTAATTCATTCACAAATCAAAAATCACGAGGCTGGGTGGCATTATTTTTCAGCTACAAAAGCAAGGTTAACATTCCAAGTCTTCAACTTGACTGAAATAACTTAGATGTCTTTTTTTGTCTGGCTGACCTTACAGATGGAGATAAATTCTTGCTGTTTCCACGAGAAACTAATTTGACTCGTTACATTTCACTCTTCATGTCTTGGCAGTTACAGAAGCAGGGCAAATCTCTTCTTGAGAAGAAAAAGGAGTCCATGTCAGGCCTGTCTTTCTAAAAATAGTCCAATTCCTTCTTGAAAACACCACCCCCAACACACAGAAAGCTTTATAAGGGAATACATTTTTATCTGCCTATAAAAACACTTTCTATTTAATCTAAGTCTTCTACAGGTAATGTTTCTAGTATTAACACTGAATTACCCTTATAATCAGACTCTCACATCCTAGTTTTTGGCTGGGATAGAGTTAATTTTCACAAGAAGCTGGGAGGGGACACAGCCAGCACAGCTGACCCAAACTAGCCAAAGGGTATTGCATACCCTATGACATCATGCCATCAAGCTGGCCAGGGAGGAAGGATCACTGCTCTTGGACAGGCTGGGCATAATGTTCCAGGAGGTGAGCAAATTGCATTGTGTATCACCTGCTTTGTATATTCTTTTATCAGTACTATTGTAGCCATTTTCCTCCTCCTTTGCTGTCCTAGTAAACTGTCCTTATCGAAACCCCTGAGTTTCACCTTTTCCTTCCAAGTCTCCTTCCTATCCCACCATGAGGGGGTGGGGGAGTGAGCGAGCAGCCACATGGTATTTAGTTGCCAGCTGGGGCTAAACCACCACAAACCCACACAACTCTAGCTTTACAAAGCCTTACCTTTTCCATATCTATCAATGTTACAGGGATATTCCTTCCAACCACCACCATCACTGTGCGGCCACAGTTATCTACACCTACAATGGAAATAAAAATGTGTCTCAGCATCTCTCAGTAGCATCAGAATTTGGAGTTGGTCCCTTCCAAATGAGGGAGAACCAGCCACAGCTCAATTTTTGTAATGCATCTGGTTTCCATCTTAACAACAGAAGACACATGCTTAGGTTAACTGTTCTCGCTCTGTCGGTAGCTATTCTAATCCAAAAATGGGTGCATCACATCTGAGAAACTTAAGTCTTAACAACTGCAATTTTATGTTGCTTGTGTATGCCACATTTACCTAAATCTCAAGTAATAACATGTGGTTTGTTTGTTTGTTTTTTTTAAATTTAAAACAACCAACCAAACCCTTCACTTGCAGTTCTACCACCAAAGAAAACTTCTTCCTAGAAACCAAGCTCTGAAATCTAATGCAGAGATTCCCAGAGCATGCTTTATGGACCTCCTGCAACCCACAGAGCCTTGTCTAAGGCAAATAAAAGAATTTAAAATTGCAGCTACCGAGTAGGAAAATCTGGATTTTCAGGAGGACAAAGATATCAGCCAAAGTGCTGAACAGACTTTCTCTGCAGAAACACAGGTATGTCTGAGAGCCTGACTACTTGCCTGTTTCTCCCTGTCATGGTACAAAGCAGTAGTAAGTTACTGGGACCACAGCAAGTTTTTACATCTGAGTATGATGCTACCTAAGGAGTAAAAGTGAACCGAAGACTACAGGTTCCCCATCTCTGCCTCCCAGGCTGCAACAACCTCACAGATATATTCTTCCACTGAACTCTCCTTTGGGTTGTTGAATCTCTCCCTAATCTCTCCATCCACTGAACTCAAGGTTGCAAGATGTGCTGCCCACGGTACTCAGCCATTAGTACTGGGAGACCTCTACAGAGAGCAACATCTACTTAATCTGAGGGAAATAAAGCAAACCATTTTGTTCAGAAAAACTGTGTTAAAAGTTGCTTTGGTAACTGATTATTCTCTACACTCATCATCTGAAAGCAACATTAATTTCTTTGTAATAAATTGTCTCGTGCAGAGCACCTTATGCATTCGCTTAATCTAACAGTACTGATTTACATCTAAAGTGAAAGATAATTCAGGATATACCCGTACCCTCAGACTGTTAAAGCAGAGCAGTTTGGGAGTTTACCACACAGTCTTTCCAAGCCAATCAAGAGAGAATACCTGCTTTACTGCAGAGATGTTGCCTAGTTCTTGGCCAGGCTTCTAGCTTAATAACTTGACTTATTCTGTACTCAAGTCTAAAGCAAATATTGTGGTTTTATTTTAAGACAATATACATCAATCATCAGTACTGTGAACTTACCTGTCTGGTACAAGGCTTTAAGAGAAGCAATATCAGAAAGATCTTCAGCTCTTGCCTGACACAGCCAGCGATTATAACTAGAAAGTTAAACACATCTGGTCAGATCTACTCCCCCTTTGGAGTAGCATCAAAAGCCTCAAGAGTTGTACAGGAAGAGAAGCACAAAACAAGCCATTTCTGACTGAGCTTCCTCTCTAATGTTGTGGCTTTCAGACCTATGGAGCAACTATAAAGTTGTTAAAGAAAGAAGTGTTTAAAAAAAGAAAAAAAAAAAAAGATTTGAGTGTCTTAGATACCCAATGATTTTCAGTAGGGCAATGAATACACACCAAACTATAGCGGCACTGCATCTGGGCTGAAAAGATCTCATTTTTTTTCCATTTAAATACCTCAGTGTTTAAAAAAAATAGTAAAAATAATTTCTTTAAAAATTCTAGAACTTGAATACAACTATGCAGCAACCAATGTCACATACGGATTTTTTCTCTCCTTTGAATAATGAGCAACTTAGTGCCTCATCTGACAGAACAAGCCAAGCATCATACCTCAAGTGGACTCAAGCATGGAACTAGCTTCTAAGAAAGTGATCATGCATGTTAGGGTTAACAGAGGGGGAGGAGGATAAGGAAAAAAACCTCAGAATTCATGTATTTATTTTTCTGCTTTGAAAGTTGGAAGAAAAAGGTTTTGCTATCTGCCCAGAGCCTCGGGAGCAAGTGGGCAGTAATGAAAGCAGATGATTCCACTACAAAAAGCGGAGCCAAAACAGTGACATCTTGTGGCAAAGAGATAAGGCAGCTGGTCAGATGCCCTGGGTATGCTAGTTTCCTTTCAACTCCTACTGCCCCTTCCCTTCTCCCTTCAGGTCAAAGAGGCTACCACAGCAACACCAGGCTTTATCTGTATTTCCTTGCCAAAAGATTAAGCTTTACAGATAATAAAATCATCACACGGGTTGCTCCTCTGAACAGCTAACTAATGCAAAACATTCACACAGACAAGGGAATTCTCACTTCCTCTGATGCTGTTTCTGCAGTGCTGCCTCTGACAACTGTCCCTGAAGGATGAGGCGTCTCTGTTTATCAACATCTCCCTCCATGCGGGCAAAAGCATGGGAACCAATGAAAGACAGATCTGCCTCCAGACCCTCTTCATCTGAAGCATCTGCAGTAGAAACAAAGGTAGCGTAAAATGTTCAAGCTGCATACAAGACAGCGATGCTGCTGAATTGCTATGCATCTCTGAGCCAACGCAGTCATCGTGCCACAAACCAACAGGAAAACCCACAATGTACCGTGATGTGGCTCACATCTCACCAGTACCACGGACAGATTATAACAACATGTGATTGATATCTACAGACTCCCCTAAATGTTGATTTGCCTGGAAAGGAACTTGGCAAGTCCTAGTCATCAGCTTGTAACAAAGGGATAATTGTTAACTCTCTCAGAGAAAAGGTCTGGAGAGAAAGAGCTGGGCTTTACAGTTGTCCTACTTGTCATGGGGGGAAAAATAACTGTGCAGAAGGACAGATGCTGCAGCTTTGTTCAGTTTAGAAGCTGTACTGTAGAAAGTGCTCACTTTTTATATCATTGACACTGTTTGAACAGATGCTGTGGAGCTGGTGGTAGCCTAAGTTTGAATATTTTTACAGTATTGTTTACAACATGACTGTGTGATAAAGTATAAAAGCACAGGTTTGCTTGCTGGTGACAATACCAGAATGCTCCACTGAACCTGATGTCATTAAGGAATATTGCTAAGGCTTCTAGAATCACTTCTCTGGGCAATCTGGATGGGAATTGAGTTTCCCAGTTTTAGTGTGACATACCACAGCAGCAGTGGGACAAAAGTGCAGGATTCTGCTATACTCATTGGCTCCTACATATGCAAAATGAGCCACAGCTGCAAATATCACTAACCAGCAGTTCAGACAGGGGGGGAAAAAAAAAGATTGGAATCTGATCAGCAGAAGTATACATCAGACACCAAACTGTGAACAGGAAAATTAAGTTGTCTGTATCCTCATTACACATTCAACCTCATCCCAACTCGCCCTGCAAAAGCAGAAAACCTTCAAAACTCATTCGAATTTACCTGCTTTTGAGGTTTAAGGCTTTGCCTGGAGATGTGTAAGACTTTCATAGCACTACTTCATAAACAAGGTAGAATGTGACAGCTATACCCATTTATACATTAAATTGTTTTGCCCTACGTATTTCACTTCCTTAACCCTGACATCTAGGCAACCTCTTCACAAACAGACTTTTCTCACTGAGCTTTGACAGCCATTTCCCAAATACTGATCTCTGGGTTGATCTAGTTTCTCTGTCTTTTAGGGACTTTCTCCTAGTTTTCATTGAACGTCTACTATTTTAATGCACATGCTATATCAACAGAATCTTATAATTTGAGACAAGATTTGCTAATATATAAGCAATATTTTGCTAATAGACCATTAACAATAATGCCTTTTTAGGTTAGAGGCTGCACGAGATTGAAGAAAAACAACCTGCGAAGTTGCTAATCACCTTGAGAAAAAACTTTGCAAAGCGAATGAACTTCCCCACCTCTCCCCTTGGAAGAAAGAAAAAGACAGAACAACAGCTCTACCACATCCTCTAACCACACCAGTCTATTCAATGAGGCAGAAAACAGAAGTTACTGGTGTGGAACACATGAAGCCAGCAAGGCAGCTTGACAACTGTCTTCATTATAGCCTGCCTTAGGTGAGGTGGGCTAGAAAGCCTGCCTTTTCTGCTCTTTCATCTTTCACACAAAGATACTTATTCCAAAGTTTAGTTAAGAACTTACCATCTGGAACACCTGGCTTTTCAGTAATCCTGATCTGCCGCTCTGGTACTACAGGCTCCCCTTCCGCATTGCCAATATCTGCAGGGAGGTAAGGCAAGGATTGTATCTCTTCTTCCAACGATCTTGGAAAATACAGAGGCAGCAACTTCTGGTAAGTGGCCTACAAATAAGAAAAATGCGTGAAGGTCTATCACGCATCCTTGCTCTTCAGTTAAATAACACCTGCCCTTGCAGCAGGGACCTTTTCAGAGATTTGGAGGCAAAGCACCACTTCCTTCAACAGCTTATTTTGAGGTGCTACCCAGCAATGAAGTCAGATAACCTCGATGAAGGTTGTATTTTCTTTTTTTTTTTTACTATACTGGCAAGTGACCTTAAGAGGACTCTGCTTTAACCTGCATGAGTTCATGTAGATTGCAGATACTTAGCTTCATAATGAAGTTACAATATGCATGGATGACAGACTTCAGTGAAGGCTGCTTACATTAAAACGCACCACTGCACAGATCACCTTCAGTAATTTCACTGGGAAAAAAAAAGAAAAAAGCAACAACCAGCCAGGAGAAACCTCCCCCACATGGAGAAAAATAATGAAAAATCTCTACTGAACAGTGTAATACTTCATGTTTTCTCTTAAACTGATTAGCAGTTGTAGAACCCCCAACAGATTAGTTCTTTTCCTCATCCAAATGCCACAGAACCTGAACACAGTGGATATTCTGCCCCGGAACAGGCATTAGCAAGTCCAATATACAAGAGAAGCCGATGCTCAGATTGCTAGCATTTGCCTGAACACAGATAATTCAATGTCAAGCTTGTTATTTCAACAAGCCAGCAACCAATGTTTAAGGTGTTTGCAGGTGATCTGGTTTTTGTGCCTTTTGAAAGCACAAGAGAAGCAGCATTGCTTAAGGAGGAAATCTTGTATGAGGAATTTATTTTCTGGCTGGCAGATCCCATCCAGCACAACTGCATGCTACAGCTTGTACTATCAGCTCCTGTTCATGGCTCAGGAGTAGAAAGATTCTGAGTATGTCCATAGTGACTGCTAAGAGCGTAAAAGGTATTGGGAAAGATGGTATGCTAGTAGGAGACAGAAGGATGCCGCAGGACCAAAAGTCTATGCAATTTGAAGTGGAAATCCAAATCCAGCTCTGCAATACAGGAGTTAATACTGCTGCAGAGAAGACCAAACATGCTCACGAATTTTGGTGGAATGAACATCAAGGAGATACCTCTTCAAGCTCAGAGACTGCAAACACCACCTTCTCCAGAGTCTCTCCGTGAATCTCCAAGAACCTTCTAACTGTGCCTGCAAAGAAGATTAAGTATAGTTTGTAAAACAGGAGGAGAAATTTACACACATAACTACAAGTTAGGCAGTCAGAATGCAGAAGAGAGACCTATCTCTCCTCATACAACATAGCTCCACAGGCTGTATGCAAGTGTAGATTAAGTGGTGGTAGTTTAACACACCAAATGGGTTGTCTGCCATGTTGGAAGTTCCATCTTCGCTCTCTCCTGCTTCTCACTTTAGAGATGGATATAAAAAGAGAAAAAGTGTCTCTGATTTTAGCTTAAGTATTCCTCAGTCTGCGGAGTGTGATTCTATGGCCCTGCAAAATCAAGCCAAATCCTTCCTTTAGAGAGTCCTGTGCAAATTGGACTTTTCCTGGAAAAAGCCATTGTGCCCTAGTTACCAGGAAAGCAAGACATAAGGAAGCCACAGCAGAAGCTGGCACAAGACAGATTCAGCCACACAAAACCTCTGGGGTCAGCTATGCCAAAGCAGCACATAAAAATTACATTTGTTAAGTCATGACAGAATCTATTTCCTCTATTACTTTTTTTTGGACTCTCCCAAAGCTTTAGCATAATCCAGGGATACAGTCAAGTTCCTAAGCATTTGCAGTTGAGGGGGAAAAAAAAAATAAATGTTTTGTAACCAAGCTCCCAGTCAGACATATTTTGTACAGATGAGGTCCCTGAGCTGCAATAATCTTGACTCATGTCAGGACTTTCAAGTGCTTTCCTGTCAGATTGCCAAGAAAGCAAGCATCCAAACAAGTAGGTTGGTCTAGCAGTATTTAATTAAGTAGCATATAGCCCTAGAGACACAACAGAAGAGAGCAACAACGGAAAGAAGTCTACCCTACAAAGGGTACATCAGCACGAGTTCTTCAAGAAACAGCGGAGGAAATAAAAAGAGCTATTCTCAAATACTTCTGGTACAGGAATTCATGTGCTCCACAACACTAGAGGACAAATGCAGTTGTGCAGTTCCACAGCAAACAGTTTTCTGAACCTATGTGAGCAGATGTTTTCAGATGTCTCACTCAACAGGCAGATAGCAGAGAAAACAAAGGACAAATCTGTTTCTCCAGCATCAGCACCTCTGCTAAACAGAGGGTAAGAAAGTTTTCTCCAGTCAGCTTGCACAGCAAGAGGAAAATCCACTCCTTCCACCTACAGTAACTTTCCCATTGTGCAGGAGTACCACGCAGAAAGGTCCAGGGACTGGGTGGTTGTGGTGGAAAGCAGACAGGAGCAGGTCAGAAACGAAAAAGTCAAGAGAAAAGGGAAAACAAAGAAGCAGGCAAGTAAGTAATGTTCTTCTCCAAACACTTTTCTAGTCTAAGTATTGTCAACCTAGGAAATTTTCTCATTTGTTTTTAGTAGCTGTAATTTTTTTCTTTAATATAGTTTCCTCTTGAACCCAAACCAGTTTGAAAACTTTTAGCATCTATAATGCTTTTTGGTAAGAAGTTCCATAAAAAGAAACATAAAATAGTGTAAGCATAAGAACTATTTCCCCTTGCTTGTTCTGAATCTGATTCATACTAGCATCCTTTGAAGGTTCTTATTTTGGGAGACAGTGAATAGCTGATAGCTATAAACTCATGAGTGACATGGAAATGGTGAACAGCAACCTATCTTCAAGTTCAGACTTTATCTCACTTAGCTATTTCATGTCTTTCCCTATTTTTTTTGACCTCCTCAACTTCTAGTTCTACTATATTCCTTTTGAATGTGCAGCTTTAAAGGGTGGACAAAACACAGATTTACAGCATAACATTCTTCCTTTTGTTGTGTCTTACTCAGCTTGTTGTTTTGAACTCCAGTGAACTGTTGTTTGCATGGAACTATCACAGTCTCAAGATTTGGCTTCCTAGGATTAGCCCATCATTTTGCATGTGAAGGCAGAAGCATACATGAGTGGGTCAGCAGGGGAAGAATATCACTTTACATTTGGATAGATTGATGAGACTAAAATGGCAGATGAAATTTACTCTGTTGCTTGAGGTCTACAGCTATTCAACAGTAAAGCCTCATCTTTGCTATTCTGAACAATTTTCTATTACCAGCAGTCTCTCTCAACTTCACTGTTCAGCATCTTTTCCAGGTTATTAATTAATATATTGACGACTGCAAGTTCCAGCACAGATTCCCATGGATGTCTACTGATAACCTCTCAGAGAAAGGATCATTTGATTTTGCCTTCTATTTCCTGACTAACCATGGAAAGCCTTGCCTTTTTACGACCTCTAACAAACCACAGCCTCCTGCAATAAAGGTTTCCCCCCACCAACAGCAGTTTGTCAGAGGTATGCGATCCGTTGAATACTGCCATCCAGTTTACATCACTTTCCAACAAACTTACGCAGTGCTATGTGGGTTGCATCCTCCAAGGGGTAACATCTTTTCAGGGAGTTAATGACACAAAATCCTACAGAGCACATCGCCTGTTCCCTGAAATCCAGAAAAACAAATTAAAAGAAGGCCATATGAGAACAAATGTCTGTCAGGACAGAAGGTAACACCAGTGCTTTCTTTTCCTGCCTCTGTGCAGCAGCAATCCTCTTTCAGGTTTGCACAGAAGGGTTCTTTCCTAGCAAGATGCATACATACCATCATTAAGGAGATAAGGAGGGAATCATTAACGATTCCATCCGTTTCCTCTTGCACTTCTCAGATTTCTCCTTCTACCTCAGCTCTGTTGTTCCCGCAATTTCTCATATCCTGAATGAAGAAGTTCTTCCCTCAAGCTCCCTGCAATCCTTTCCAAAATACTTTCCTTCCTGTATAGGACTGACAGTAAAAGGAGGGGAAAAGAAGGTGCTTCTTATTGCAAACATTATTCTGTTCCTCCACCTGAACTATCACTTGTTTTGTTGGAGGTCTGGACACAGACCAAGGTGGCTTATTCAATCCTCAGTATGATTAGACAATCATTGGCCTGAAATAATACATACTTTAAGATCAGCAAGATGCTTCAAGCTGACAGACACATTTTTAGAAGAGTAACGCAGACATGTTGCCAACAGTCATCAGAGGAGTTTGAGCAAGCTCAGAATGGGTAGACAGTGTGACAAGTGTTAGAAGTTACTCTAGAGAATAGACTGACTGAAAGGCACTCAGAATTCAATAAACAGAATTATCACTTTTTAATCGTTTTTAACATGTTTCAATCCAGACCTGACTTTGGTTGTTGCTTCTGAGGCTGAACAAAACTGGCACATACTAGAAACGTTAGCTGTAATCTTGATTATGAAGCAGTTACTATTGCACTGCAACACACAGTCCAGACTTGCAAGAATTATCATCCCAACCCTAAGAAATTGTTAGGTATATCTTCTGACATTGCTCTGGTATTTTTTGTGATTGCTACCATTATGGCAGCCATCACAGGAGAAGAATAGACTACAGGAAAGAACACAGAAAAATAGAAAGCAGAAAGGTCAAAAAACCTGTTAGCTAAGAGGAAGTAGAAAATACCGCAGAGGAAAGAGGAAAAACTACAAACCCATCATGCAGCAACTGTGAATTTAGAAATAACCTTGAACCCTGACGCAATTTTAGGTGGCCGTTGTACGAAGGCAGAGAGGCCATGTACATGAACAGATAGATCAGTCAGATCTGCCTTTGGATACGTCCACGCAGCTGCAGAGATGCATGAAGCTGCTGCTTGAGCAAGCTCATTTAAAGCTTTTGGCAGCACGGAGTCCAGTGCAATTATCAATGCTACCTCTCCCCAAAGTCACCGAATGCTGCACAGCTCTAGCTACACAATTTCAGTACTTGGACCAGTTCAGATCTCTCTGCACGTTTTATCTACACCGCAACACAGATAACAAAAGGCATGAAGTATACCATGAAGCCACTAACGTTCTGATGTCCTCAGTGAAATGCAGTACACACAAGAAGATATTCACATCCACTTAGCCCCTGCGTAGACCCTAGTGTCTAAAACAGATGTGCCACAGACAGCAAACCCTCACATAAATTGCGTGCTTACTTTGCGAGCTGCAGAACATTGCGATAACAGCTGTACAGAGAACTCTCGGCTGCTGTGCGATACCGGCTTTTGTATTTGGGTCCCACCGTGTGAATGATGAAACGCGCAGCCAAATTAAATCCTTTGGTGAGTTTAGCCTCGCCTGTCCTGCACCCTGAAAAAAATAAACAAAAGGATAAATGCCAATGTCATAGTAAGAAAGCTGTAAGTATTCAAGCTCTTTACTTCCTCCAGTCAGACAGCTCTACTTCATAGACAGAAGTCTGTGCTTTAGACATTAAATATTAAGGATAGCATTCTACCTCATGAACAGCTGCTTAGTATCACCTAGTCAGGCTGAAGACATGAACAGCGGAGCTGTGCTCATTCCTCTAAATTTTAGAGCTGTGCATATAAGGACAAACCAGAAATCGCAGGAAATGCCATCTTAATTGCAGTGCTTACTATGCTACATACAAAGCCAAAAGGAGAAATTATTTAACAATGTGCAGAGAACTGATGCACAAATATGTTACACAACCAGCAATAAAAAGTCCTTCTGAATTTAACAACTTGGTTTGGGGAAACTGCTTTTTGGATAAAAGGACTATAAATCTCCTTAATCAAACCCACCAGCTGTTGGCAAAGCTATTAAAAGTTAATAGATCAAGCACTTGTTTCATCTGCGCTCCCAGAACAAGGTAGCCACCTTTGTTTTGCAAGTTGCTTTGTGTCCACAAGTCCAGAGTAATATTCTCCGGGAGATCATAGCTTTCCTGACAGACTAGGCATCTAACCTGAAGGCACAGAAGTTCAAACAACACATTTAGTTGTACTATTCCTAGCGTCTTCCAGTTACATATTCTAGGATCATTTACTGCATGCCAGCATACTTCACATCTTTACCTCTTTTTGGTTTTGAGCACTCTTTGGCTATGCCCTGCAGGTTATCCATACTTAGCTCCTGTAGTTTGGGTTGTTTTTTTTCCGAAGAGAAAACAGTTTGTCAAAATGCTTGATGACATACACAGACCCCTCTACTCCCTTTAGTCTGTCAATATATTTCTGATAGAAAAAACAGGCTTCAAACACAGTAGCTGTTCTGGATTTTTCATTTGGACACTTGGAAGAAAAATCTGCTAACTTTCCCCTTCTTCACTCAAATTTAGTCTGCTTCAGTTCTGGACAGCTGAAGTCCAGAACTAGTCTCTCTCTTTCCCTATCCTCAAAGAGAAGCATCTTCCACCTTCTTCCTTCTGCTTGCGCAGCTGTATTTCAGCTTTCTGATCTGGCTGCAAACTAGTATTTTCACTGGATTAGCTTTTGACCTGATCTTATAGGTTACTAGTGCCCATGAAAAGGACTGAGATGTGCTGCAGCCGCCTGTTCCTTGGCTTAAGTTAATCACAAATCTGCCCACTGAATAGGAGCGTTCACCTCTGCCACGCCACTCTGTTACTTGTGGTGCCCAGGCAGGCAATCAGCATGCATGAAAGCACATTTTATAATGAGAGACATTCCAGGTTGAGAATCTCTCTTACTCAAAAACTTAAGCATGTCTTTTCAATGGCAACAACACGTTGCCTTTAAGCCAACACCTTATAAACTTTTTGATCCAATAAATCACATTATTAGCTTCTATAGACCTCCACCTTGTTTCTTCTGGGTTAATCAGCAGGAATATAACAGCATACTAAAACTAAGCATGCTTTTCTGAAATACTGCACATCCTCTAAGAAACCTCAGCTCAAGCGAGCAACTAAATAAGCACAATATGGAAAACGTAGACACTAATACTGAAACAATATATCAGCTATCAAGTTACTACTCTTTCTCCATGGTCCATCCAAGTCACACAACATCAGAAGAACAAGCAAAGGCCTGTAGAAAAAAAACAACACTGTCTTGTGAAAAAGAAGGAAGCAAGGTTGACTGAGGTATAGTTGTGAATTCTGTAGGGAAACTAATAAACTCAGACAACCAGATGTGGCATCAGTAATCTCTAACTACACTTATATCACACTTAGTACTTCTCAATGCCTTCTGTCTGGAGATGTCTACAAAATTTATAAAACTAAAATAAGCAGCAAGTATTATTCCAATTTGAAGATATAGGATGAGGTAAGCTAGTAGAGTGAGCTGTGCAAGGTCAAGGTCTGTGGGAAAGCTGGAAAGAAAGTGAAGGTCTTGTTTTTTAGCTGATGAGATTTCAAACACTGGAACAGCTTTCTCTCCAAATATAAAAGTCTGAATCTTCCATATGAAGTGTACAGTAGAGAAGTCATCTCACTGGTGTTGGAAGGCTACTATGCATTGCTGTTACAGAAGGTCTTTATTAGACTGCAACGAGTATGTTTTGATAGGCAAGCATATATCAACAGCACTTCATTTGCAAGCCTGGACCCTTGGCTGTAGTATTGCTGCGTTAATCAAAATTACACGCTGTTCCCAGGAAGGCACAAGTTAGCTGAGCCTTAAAGAAAGCAAAAGCCTTTGAAAGGTCAGCATATCACGTGCTTCAAGATCATGATTTTTTTTCTTGGAGTCTATGAAATATGAGTATATACCAAGCAGGAGAGAACTAACTGAAAACCCCCAATGAACTCATTTTATAGCTTTAGGGCAACAACCATAGATTTTCACTTTTTCACACAGAACATTCTCCCATGAAAAGAGTTCAAGGTTAAATGGGAAAGAGCGCAAAAAGAAGGCAGAGGTGGCAAAAGAATCAAACCAATTTCTTAACTAAGCTCCCTTCCACTTCTGCTACCATGACAAACACACTAAGGGTGCACAAAAGCCAAAGCTGTAACCCAGCCTCTCCTTCCCCCCCCATGCAACACACCAGTGGAATGTCACAGAAGCACTGATTTCTGAAAAGCTCTTGTCACAAAACTAAAAGAAAACTGTCATGCATAGGGAGTTGCGAACCTGTAGAATGCACTAGAAAGAAGAACTCGGTGTCACCACAGGGGTGACAGATGCAAAACTACATATAATTGAGCACGGCAAAAGGGAATTTAGAGAAGCTAAACCCAGCTTTTACAAATAACTCCCTACAGAGCTGACAGATCTCAAATTTTTAGGACTCCCTGAAATGTCCCCCTCTCCTCACCTCACAGTGCACATAAGAAACCCAAGTTTCTTTTAGAAGAGTTCTGGCATACATAGCAAGGTCCTAACTAATGTATAACATCTGCCGTATTTTAACAGTTGTTTCTACCCAAAGCATGACTTTTCCATCTCCTGTAAAATGGTTACTCTTCTGTTTTACTGCCAGGCTACTCACAAAAAGCAAGCTGAGTCGGCAAAACATGATTTTACAAAAACAGATGCTATCTATGCTTTTGTAGTTTAAGCTACTGAGAGTTTGTCTTTGAAATATTATGGCTCTTCGATTCATTTTGTTACTATGTGATAAGGAGATAAAACTGTAACCCAAGAAAGTGAGAAGTATTAATCAGGGATAGGTTTGGTTTCAAAATTCAGCTCAGTATCATAGTTATTAGTAACGTGAACTTTAAGCTGAAATCTGTATTAGACTTCTGTATGACTCTACATAACTATAAACGCTTTGTTCCTCTCTCACAAAGGAAACACTTTTCATCTACCAGGCACTGGGAATAAAGCTAGGTATTTGTAAGACTCATTATCAGCCATTAACTCTGTTAATAAGAATCTAGGTAAAGCAAGCTTCATCCATTTCCAGAATAGCCTTCCATCAGGGATGGTCTTGTGACTTTCTAATAAAGTAATCTGTTTTGCAAAACAGGCAAACAAACTGAATAATTTAAGTAGTCACTAAGACTTTTAGACATGCAGTGTTTTATCATTGCATCTATTATTGCCATAGTTCCCTGAAAGACTGTGTGTGTATATTAATTGCCTGACAGAGGATACACAAAATGTATTAGAACCCACTTAATTTCTGCAGTAGTGAATTTCAGTTGCCATCTTCCACAGTGTATACACACTGAACAGGACAAGAGCAAAATCTGAAGATGTACAAGACTGGCCCCTCAGGTAAGGTAACTACTCTAACTGGCTTCAGATAACAATGGGAATTACTGTATCACTAAAAGGGCTCAGCAACTCGAATATTTGCCGCAGATTTTAAATGACCTGTAACCTGAATGGCAAACAGAAAAGACTAGATCGGCATGTGTTTCCTCCCTTTATTTCACATTAACAGCAGACACTGAGAGGGGAGGGGCGCAAAGTTATACCTTGATTTTATTTTATTCCCAAATCCTGATGCTTTGTACCATGCAAGGACAATAGATTTCAGTGAGATAAAAATGTCTCCAGGCACTTACCTTTGAGCTTCTGGAGTTCATCCCTCAGGTCAGGCCCAGCATGCATGAATATACTTTCAGATACTGGATTCTTATCAGTGAGAGACTCATTACTGGTATTTACTATGGCTGTGCAGTTCAGCAACGCTACATTTCCTTTCCTGAGGAAACAAGGAAACAGTTTATTGCAGGCTAAATGTAAGACTAAGCAGGATATTCTCAAATAAGTGCTGACAAGCAAGGAAATGCCAAGTTAAAGGAAAAGCATCAACAGTACTCCAGCACCCACACAGCGTATCGTACCCTGACATGCTCACCATGCAGAATCATCCGTTGCCTCTAACTGATGAGGAAAGATTGCATGCAACCCATCATTTCCTTAAAAACTCCCAGCCTCAACAGTAGCTTAGTGATGTATGTAGAAAAGGCAGGGTTGCAGCTGTCTGTAGGGCAGCTTAGAACATCTGAAGCAGTGTGTTAAACTGACTTGAGTGTAGTATGTTCCAAAAAAAACCATCTATTCTTTCTTGGAGATAAGAGGACAGTCAGTCCTTGTGGTATATCGCTTTCAAAACTTCAACAATTTTGGTTTTGGTTGTTTTTTTTTTTAAATGTGCTTTTTTCACTTGGCGCACACACTATCCTGGGCACCTCTTCCTCAGACCAATGAGGATCTAGAGGGACGCTGCAGCTAGACAAGTTTTCATTGCTTTTGTTCCAAAATTGTGATCCCACAACTTGATCCTGTTCATTCTGCTGTTCAAGGATCAGACATGCAGAAGATAAACAAGGCAGAGATGTGTAAGAGACCACGGATCAGCAGAACTTTGACTTGCTTTTTGTCACAGCAGCCGCCATTAGAAATTTTGGGATCAAAGAGCATAGGAAGGGAAATAAAGATCCCCACGCACAGGGAGAGATTCAAATAACAGCTGGAATTGCACACAATTATTACACCCAAGCCCAAGTCATAAGAGATGTTTAACCTTTTACTTCTCTTTCTTTACATAATCATGTTCAGGAAATCCATGAACAGTCCCATTTCCTGCATGTATTAACCAGAAAGAGGTTCAGGCTGATCCCCGAATCAGTGTCCCTGAGAAATCCTTCCCTCTTCACATTAACAGAGTTACTCACCTGGAGAGCAGATTCAAGTATCTGAGTTACAGGAAAGAAAAACTGATGGAATAAGTTCATCTCAGCACATTGTACTTTACCAACAGATTTTTGGTAGAAAAACATGGAGACAGAACACAGAAGGGCGGGGCAAGCCACAAGAACCACATGAAAGAAGGAAATACTGATCCAAACCAGAAAAGTAAAGGCAAAATAAAGTCACCCAAGAAAGAAAAGAAAGCTAGTGGACAGCAAGTATATATATGTTTTTTTTTAAATAATAATTAAAAAAAAGTATCAAAGTGCCCAGTTAGGCTTTGATATTAAGCATACGGTATGACAGTAGGAAGTATAGCTCCAGTCTACTGCATGGAATGCCTATGAGCATGCACTTTATAACCTATGGTGCAGCAAAATCTCCAGTCTTACAGTGAACAAGAAGATGATTTTCTTCACAGATCTGTAATGTTTGATTCAAGAAAAGAGGGCTTAAAGGGTTTCTTCCACAGCAGTGATCGATATGCGAGGCAGTCAGATCCTACAGTAAATGGAGAAGTGATGACAAACACATCAGAGCCACATGGAACTTACCATAAGATTATTTTTGCATTGATGTCTTTCCTGTACGGAAAAGGTGATCTGACATCAACTTGAGCTTTTTCGAGAGAATTTTGGTGAGGGTCCAGCTGCTTAGCCTCATAGGCATCAGTCCAGCCTGGCAGACTGTCAACATCCACAAACTGGGAAGGAGCACCCAAGGGATCCATGGAATGCAAACAACAACTCCTTTCCTCTGCTAACTTGTCACACTCCAATTCTCACTGGAGTCTTCCAGGTGCTTTATAGGAAGAAAATCAAACCAGGTGTTCACTAAAAGTAATTCCTGTGGAGCCAGACCTTTCACAAGACTGCAACGCAATTACAGCTAGCAGAAAACAGAAAACCCCATGTCCAACTCAACTGCTCCCTCTTTCTGCTTTGCTGTCTGCATGCAAAAAGGCAGCGCAAATACTTACGGTATGCCAACCCTTTTCCAGTACTGTAAGATGATAATACCTTCTCTATTAAATTGGGCCAACTGTCTTGTGACCTGGTATTTTGAAAATGTTGAAAAGAGACTCCAAATTGCAGAAAGGACCTTGGCCTTTCTGAAAATAATTATTTCTTTATCTAAACAAAGAGCAAATTTGTAGCGGGGCACATAAAATCTATCCCTTCAGAGATTTTGGTCTGGTCCTGGGTCATATATTAAAAAAAAAAAAAAGACCAAAGGAAAAGGTGCAAGCTCCTATACCACCACAATCCCCAAAAANCCTATCCCACCACAACCCCAAAAAAACCTTTAATGCAAAAAAAACCAACAAACCCCACCAAACCAAAAACAACCCCACAAGAAGACCCCCTTACAAACAAGCCATAAAGACATCCTCCCTCCCCCTAAATCGTACAGCTCTCGCGGCTCGCCCAATCCTGAAGCACCGCAAGTAAGATTTACAGCCGCTTAGTTTTTACAGCCACGCACTTGGGCACAAACCCCCTTCACTCCCCCCCCG
>VWZZ01004452.1:495-67027 GCA_013399095.1 Psophia crepitans | reverse complement strand
CTCCAGTGTGGGGTCCTCCACAGGCTGTGGGTGGAATCTCTGCTCCACTGCTAATCTCCATGGGTGAGACAGCCTGCCTCACTGTGGTCTTCTCCAGGGGTTGCAGGGGAATCTCTGCTCTGGTCCCTGGAGCATTTCACTGACCTTGGTGTCTGCTGAGTTGTTACTCTCACATCTTCCCACTCCTTTCTCTGGCTGCAATTGCTCTTGGTTGTTTTTTCCACTGTTACCCCAGAGGTGCTACCACTGTTGCTGATGGGCTCAGCCTTGGTCAGTGGCAGATGCATCTTGGAGCCGGCTGGCATTGGCTCTGTTGGACATGGGGGCTTCTAGCAACTTCTCACAGAACCCGCCACCCCTGTAGCCCCCCTGCTACCAAAACCTTGCCACGCAAACCTGATACAGTGCTCTAGCACTGGGGTGGCATAATATAGCCAGAAATGTGTTTTCACAGAGGTCTGATCTTACAGGGACTTAGAAGGACTGAAACAGTGGTAACTCTCCATGAGACAGAGCAGCTCCAAATCACTGCTCAAAATGAGGGCATCTGCTTCTCTTGTAGCCTGGTCAACGCACAGGCATGGCACAGGCTGAGCATGCAAAGGGGGGTTTTAGATACAGCTTTAGAATTGATCTGCACTTTGCACTTACTATTCTCATTCTAAGTAAAGAGTATTGTTCTCACCTTAAATAAGCGAGAAATGAGGTTGTGTGATGCTGGGACTTGCAGCTGAATGTAGAGGAGGAAGCAGTTTTCAGTGATGTGCAGATACCTTTATGCAGCACCGTTGTATTGCTACGCTTTGTCCTTGCATAGCTTGCGAAATACAATGTCTGAGCAGCTGTGCTGTGATACGTTATGGCATGGTTTAGATTTTTTGTATTTCTACCACTTTACTAAGCACATAAGCTCTGGCAGTCTTCCCTCATGTCTTGAGTTTTTCTTCTTTGTTCCAGTGGCAAAGACACGTTGGTGAAATGGTGGGATCTGGACACCCAGCATTGCTTCAAAACTCTGGTTGGACACCGTACTGAGGTAAAGAGGTTGTGCAGGAGCTGTGGCGGTGGGGGGACTTTGGATTACATGTCATGGGTCAGCTGGTGCTTTCCCTGCTCTCAGGAGTTGTAAACTGACGCTGTGACATATTTTGATTGTCATTAGGCTTTAGGGATGAGGAAATTAGAAACATCCAAACTTTCCAGGAGCTGTCATCAACATGCAGTGGGTGACAATTCCAATACAGGTGTCCCTGGAGGAGGTCCTGGCTAGATCCAGTCTCCTCTTGGTTGCCATTTAAATAAATCAATTAAAGATGCTCTGCTGTTGTTATGATCGTTAAAGGCACTATAAGCCCATTCCTCACGTTGTGCCTCTGGACAGGTTTGGGGGATGGCTTTGTTATCCGAAGAGAAGCGTCTGATCACTGGGAGTGCCGACAGTGAGCTGCGGGTGTGGGATATCGCTTACATCCAGGAGGTAAGATATTCCCTCTGTAACTCCTAACAATCTTGCCAGACTGCTTGTCTTTGGACTAACATGGGTCTGGAACATATTAAATCTGACTGACATCCTGGGAAGCCAAAGCAATGTCTTTGCTGTCTGAGGGACCCAGAAGCCGCTCTTGGGACAGACTTTGCTATTTTCTGTGTTTTGAGCTTTCAAGTGAAACTGCGAGTCCAGCACAAGGTTTCCAGAGTGTGTCAGATATTCCTGCCTTCTGGCTAGAGAAGACAGTCTTGTGGGTGGGTGATAAGCAGAGGGTACATGGAGTGTTTGGTGCCTACAGGCTGATGTAGGCCCCTCCTTTGTTGCAGTGTACACTAACCACTTACACTTAATTTCCCTGAAGTGAGATAGGAACCAGAACACTGTAGCCCTTGTGGTTTAAGGTATTCCTTATAGGTTTTTTGTCTATGAACAGGCAAAAGACCCTGATGAGCCAGAGTCCAAGAAAAGCAAAGAATCTTCACCTGGAGTAGAAGAAAACACTGAAGAGGATGAGACCCTAGAGTTGGATGAGCATCCTGAGGAAGTAAGATCTGTTTTCCCTGCTGTCTGTGGGGTCGTGTATCAAACCCTGTTTGCATGGCTGCCTGCAGAGCCAGCAGGTGTTTGAGAGTCACTCAGGTGTGACTCCTCTGTGTTGGGTTTATACCCTGACTGTCATATTTAGCCTGTTGGGGAAAATGTGGTAATTCTTGTCTTGCTTCCTAACATCTTCCTCAGCAGCAGCTGCTGCCCCTTCTACCTGCAGAACATCAGCAGAAGTATGTGTGCTAAAACACATCCATGTGGTATTCTCCACTGAAAGCCTTTTCTTTGCCTTCTCTTTGGGGGGAACCAGCAAGTGTTTCAAGTCTGACAGCGCTAACAGAGCTCTTTTGTTGAACCACACGGGAATCACATAGTTACTAGCGTGTTGGCTGCTGCCGAGTTCAGTGCTGTTGCTCAGCTTTGCAGGTCCGTAGCAGAAGCTGAGAGGTCAGAATAACCATAATGAAATACGGTGTGATTGTGGACAGCTGTTCCACCTGTGCTGCTGGTGGAGACTTTACTGAGTCTGTCTTTCCAGTGGAACTTCCTGAGGGTCCTGCTCAGGTTTCAGACTGCTTGTAGTGATGGTAGATACCTGACCTTGTTAAATACTCTTCCAACTTCTTCTCCAGAGGATTCTCTCCCTTCACCCACCCATTTAAGAGTCTCTGTTCTCACCTTCTCTGCCTGTTCTGATAGAGGAATTGAGCTCTGATGCCTTTGTAGCAGAAAAATTCAGCTCTCTCTCTGAAATTGGTGTGGTTTGCCAATAAAGCTGTTATTCTTCCACTGAGACTGTCAATGATTTCAGCTAAAATGGAACAAAACATAAGGAGGTGCTTGTTCGTCTCTAGATTATCCTTGCTAGCTGTTCTACCAGGACCCTGTTGGTTCATTTCCCCCTTTTGTCCTCTTGACTTCTCTTGCCAGTAGGTTTCCGAGTTTGAAAAGATCAGTTGACCTTCCAGATCAAAGTTCTTCTCCTTCTTTCCCTATAGCGCCTTGTAAAGTGCAGCAAAGTTGGATCCATCATGCGGGAAGGGAGAGACCGAGTAGTTACTCTTGCCACAGACCGAACGGGCAAGATTTTGGCCTGCCATGTAAGTAATGGGGGGCTCTGCTATTGAGTTGCAGAGGAGGCTGTTGGAGACTTTGAGTAATTTCTGTAAGGGCCAGCCAGGGCTTTGCGTGCCTTTGACTTTGCCCTGTCTCTAGGGAACAGATACTGTTCTGGAAGTGTTCTCTGTCCTTTCTGAAGAGGAAGTCCAAAAGAAATTGGAAAAGAAAATGAAGAAAGCCAAGAAAAAAGCCAAGTAAGCAGTCTTTTGGGTGTATTTGGATGCTGTCTGTGTCCAGAGAACTGTTAGAAAACCTCTTCAGCAAAATGATGTAGTGGTCAAGCTTCAAGCTACTGGTCATTCTGTCTGTGCTAGCTGTTTTACTTTGGGGACACTGTTCCTGTGCATGCTTGATGCTTGTCTAAGCAACGCTGCTCCCAGAGACTAAGGAAATCCCTTTCTTTGAGTCTTGGCCCTGCAAGAAAACCAAAGGAATGGGCATAAAAATGAGTTTTTTCAGAGCTGCTCACTTCCACCTGACATTGATATTTACAGTGCTTGGTGCATCAAATAAAGTCCTTGATAGGACGTACTAGAATGAGAGTTTCATCTGAGAAGTCAGAGTGACACTGGTACCTCACCTCCTGTTTTACAGCAGACAGAGGTACAGGTGAGAGCTTTATTAATGTTTATTCTGTGCTAAGTGTCTCTCTGGGTATCCTGACACTTAAGTGCCTCACAGCAGCCCTGAGGGAGAGATCTGGCTCCAGGGTAGAAACTGAAGCACATGGCAAGTAAATCTGGAGATGCATTTTGTAATGGCTGAGGACTTCTGGTGAGTTGTAGGAGATGAGCAGAAACTGCTTCCTCACTCAAATAACAGCTTTCTGTTGTCTATTTTGTATCTGTCTTATGTGCCTTGTTCAAGTGCTTTGGCTCCAGAGGAGCTTGCCTTTTTTAGGACAGTTTGTCTCTTCAGTAGTCTGCATACCAGTGTGAACTTCACTATCTCACCCTGTTTTTAAATGTAGTTAGCACTGCTGGATAAGAGGGTTGTTGTTTTCAGCAGGCTAAGTGATTTCCTTATGTTATTCTCTGTCCCTGTGTTAGTTTATGTTGGCTGTGCTGTGTTTTGACTCTCCTCCATTATCTGACATTTCTAGACAGAACTCTGAAGAGGAGCCTGAAAGGACCGTGGAGCTGAGCCTGCAGGAGGAGATCCAGCGGGTCACTAACATCAGAGCTTCTTCTAAAATTAAGTGAGTGGATAAGCCTGTTCTAGAAGCTGAGCTGTGGTTATGCAGCACAGCTCAATACAGGGAGAGGTGGAAGAAGTTTTCCCCTCAATATCTATTCAGCTTGGAGCTGGGGAGAGGCCTACCGTGATCTCCAGTCCGTTCACATCTCTTCCACAAGTGGTCCCCTTTGTGGACACCTTGTGGCTTAGTGTGCACTTCTTTGTGGCATGCCTTTGTCTATATTCCCCTTTCTCAGTTGTTCTGGATATTTGATCCCTCCTACATTTTATCTTAGCGCCCCTATGTACAGCTCTGATTTTGTCTAATCAAACAGGTCATTTGACTTGGTGCTCTCTCCAAAAGGAGAACTGAAGATCGTATTGCTGCTCCAGAACAACATCATTGAGTCGTACAACCTGAACCTGTCAGCACAAGTCCCACAGGCTGTCCGAGCATCCAAGATAACCATTGGAGGCCACCGCAGTGATGTCAGGACGTTGGCTTTTAGCTCTGACAACATTGCCATTCTCTCAGCAGCTGCAGAGTCGGTAAAGATTTGGAACAGGTACAGTGTCCAGTTGCGTCAGTCCCCTCTGCCCTATGTGTGTCAAGTCTCCCAGGACTGTTCAGACAGGCACCGATAAGGAAGATGGAGAAATGTAAAATAGTGAATGAAGTAAAGGAATCAAATAGTTTTCTATTGACTTTCTTATTAGGGAAACTGAGAAGCTGTAAAGTTAAAACTGCGTAACTCGTGGAGTTTGATGCTGTAAAGTAGGACTGAGGCTCTGTTTAGTGGCAGATTTTGTATTTTGTTGGGTTTTTTTTTCCTTTTTAATAAGAGGTACCAACTGTTACCCTGAACTAGCTACTGCCCGTTCATTAGGGAACGTGTGGGTTTCTTGGCATCTTACCTGAAGGATCAGGTATTGGACTGAGTAGGCTGCTGTTTTGATCCAGAGCACTGTCCTAGTGTTTCTTGAGCGGTCTGGTTTCAAGCACTGTTTCCTTTGAGGGAGCTGTCTTATACTCCTCCCACCTCTCCTGAACGACAGTGCTGTCTGAGAACAGAAACTCTGTCCTTGCTTATAACAGCAAGAAGTCATGATGGTGGACTATGTAACTGCATGTTTTTATAGACAATGTTCCTAGCGATAATGCTGGATAGCATTTGGGTCACAGGGTGGTGGCGTATCTTCTGGCCCCATCTGAAAAGACAGCTGTGGGCAGAAACCACTCTGGAGCATGTCTCACTTAGTGGGCCAGATCTTGTGTGCGGTAAGAGGTTTTGGGCTCTGCCTTTCTCCACAGATCAACCTTGCAGTGCATCCGGACAATGGACTGTGAATACGCGCTCTGCTCGCTCTTTGTCCCCGGAGATCGGCAGGTCATCGTTGGCACCAAGGTAAATAGTGTCCTGCATTCCAGACTGCCCAGGTCTGGAAGTACGTTCTGAAAACGTCACTAAGGCCGTCTTACAGAAAATGCATTGTATCTCTTGATCTGGAGCACTCTGGTTTACTTCTAAAAACCTCTTTTTGCTGCTAGATTCTGCTCTGTTCCCAAACTTATGTAGCTCCTATGGCTTAAGCTGAACAGCCAGTGAGAGCTTTGGGGAGTCCCTGATGGAGGTTAGGGGTTTGGCTGTCTGTGTAACAGCAGTCTAATGAAGCTGGCCATTCAGGAGCTGGGTGGCAGGGGTGCTCTCCTGCTAAGAGCTGTCGAGGCCTGGCAGGGCTGAGCTGGTGCTGTTTGTAAATGAGCGTCCCGCCTAGAGCCCACGAATGGAGCATGGCCTCCTCTTGAATGTCACCAAGGCCTGGTCACTGCTGGAGTCTTGCCTCTGGTAGCTCAGACCTTTTGTCTCTGGTCTCTGCTTTGAGCTGTTTTTCTCTTTGCTGTTTCTGGGACACCGCCCTAGCACCTCAGGCTCAGGTCTGTTTGCAGATGTGATTAATGCTCCATAAGGTGTTCCTGGAGCATGTCGTGAAGGCGGAGGGGCCGATTTCTCCTCTGTGATGTGTCTTTCTCCCCAGACAGGGAAGCTGCAGCTGTATGACCTGGCTTCTGGGAGTTTGATGGAGACGCTTAATGCTCATGATGGGGCAGTGTGGTCCATTGCTCTTTCACCAGACCAGGTAACTCAGCTATCCTTCAAAGTGTCATCTGTTGCATGTCTTTTTGTGTTGCTCCTTCCTATAGTGCTGTGTTTGTGCTACTGATGGGGGCATGGGAACCCCTCATCCTAGGAGGTGGAGGATGCAGCTGGTAGCATCCAAGAACTTTAGCTATGGATACACGAACAGCTTAATGAAATTTCCGTAGTTGTGTGGCATGTGGCAGCGAGTCTTTGGGCTGAGTGGGGGCATCCTCATCACCTCATCTGGCTTCTGCACCACTGAGAATGCTCAGACATCTGTGATGGAGTCCATGTGTGCAGCAGTACATATCTTGTGGATGTGTTCCAGCTGTGGAGAGCTTCAGCCCCTCATAACCTGCTGCAGTGGCTGGTTATCCTCCTTGTTAAATTTGCTGCTTCTTTGTCTGCTGGATTAAACATCTCATTAACACAGCGATCTTTTTGCTTTGTGTTGCACTCTTGTTGAGTGACCAAACCATCCTCCCCATCTATCTGATGATATTAGGCTGGAGTTACTCCTTTCCCAGCAGGATGTGTTTTCCAGGCTCTTAATTGTTCTTGTGCTACTTCTTAAGTGACTGTGGTCTTTTTTTGCTGGTGGCCCCAGGATTTGGGTGCACTGTGCCATAGGAATTATACTAGTGCTAAACACACCGATACCTTTTGAAGCCATCCAAGGACTCCCTTAGCTCTTTTGATGATAGCTGTGCAGTGAGAATGCGTACTCGGATAACAATCCACTCTGTCCCTCAGAGCCCATTTTGGGGTACTGCTTTGCAGAAGGCATACATGTGGGGCTTAGATCCTTGCTTCCGAACATAAAAATTAATGTTTAGGTTCTGTTTGGGCACTCTTTCAGATTGATTGAATATATCTCTGACAGTACATAGTTATATTTCATTGGTTATTTTTTAGTAACGCATAAAATCTGTAAGCAGCATAGTATCAACTTATTAGATATTTCTCATTTAAAATTAAGCTTTGTAACCTCTTAGCTGGTCTTTAATCCGTGGAGTATGTGCTCTATTGAACTATATTGCCCTAGTTTTGTCATGAAAATGTAGCACAAGACCAAGAGGCATGCCTTGCATGAGCAGTGCCATTATTATTATCAACTACAGCTGTAATCTTAAGGAAAGGGATAAGATATGTCAAATTTATTTTCCCTGAGCTTATTTTTCCATATTCAGTTTTCTTTGTTACCTGTTATTTCTGGTGACCATGCTCACAGTTATCAGGCCTGCCTGTTTAACTCTGTCTGAACTGTGGTGTTACGTTAATCTTGTCCTGGATCCCCCCCAGTATTTCCAAAGTTGCTGAGAATGGACATGGATAGTTGAGAGAGTACCTCATTCTGCTCTTTAAAAGTCTTGGATTTGGGGGATCTGAACCATTGATTTAGGAATGTCTGATGTAGGTAGCTGCTTTTTGACAGCCTTGTGAGTTTTTGGAGTTTTTCATCACTATCTTGTAATGTGATATGGTATGTGGCTTTTCCCTGAGCACAAAAAATGAGAAAAGTTTTCTGAGCCCATGTTTACTGTGCATTGCTGTTTAATAGTTCTTATACTCAGTACTGCTAATTATTTTTTTTTTTAATGTTTCCATTTTACATGCACACTCACTCTGTTTGACCTAACTACCCTGGCTGTAGAAATCTGCTTGCGTCTTTTACTCCTTTTATCAGTTTTTCTCCATTACCACAGTTCAGGTTCATATTGGTTTCCGTCAGCTTCCACTTTCCTCTGTTCGTTGTGTATGCCTTATTTTTCTTACATGGGCATGTTGTGCTAGAGGCTGCAGTGTTGCTTTTAGTGGAATCAAAACCCCAGCAAGTAATAACCTGCCTGGGATGCATTTATTTCACATATTAAGACATTCAGGACAGATTTTACCCTTGTTCTTAACGTAAAGGGGCTTCGTTAAACTGTTCTTCCTTTGGAAGGCTGTGCTTGTGGAGTGCTGGTAGGGGGGGTGCAGCGTGCAATCCACTAACAGGGGGAGCATCACCCTGCCCACAGAACGTGTGCACTTCATTGCCTGCAGCGGTGATGACTGCTTTCAGCCCCAAAGTTTCAGCGCATGTCTTGATTTACACTTGGCATCTTTGATTTAGACTTGCCTGCCAGAGCTTTTGAAATTGTTTTTGCTCCTGCTGGTGATGTCTTAATGCTGTGGGAATGGGGGACATTTAAAAAACCTCCTTGTGTGTTGACAGTTCCTTGTCTATAGAATTTTGCTATAACTCTGTGAAACTAGTTTCGCTATTATTTTGTTTTTCCTCTGCAGCGTGGCTTTGTGACAGGAGGTGCTGATAAATGTGTCAAGTTTTGGGAGTTTGAGCTTGTGAAGGATGAGAGCAGTGTTCAGAAAAGGTGAGGGAAAAGAACCTTTCTGGGTTGTGTTCAGCTGCCGTATCCCTTCTTGCTGATGGATGCTTTGACCTTTGCTGTGCACTGTAAGAACTGCCCATGACATGTACGTGGAACGCGTGGAGAAGAGTGTGAGCTCAGCGCTCTTTTGTGAAGATCAGAGCTGAGGAAGGGCACTTGCCGCATTCTTATCCCTTGCTTGCACGTGAGTTAAGCCTCTAGCCGCAGGATGGGCCTTCAGATCGTCAAGCAGTAAATTTAGCAGTGAAATTACCAGCCTGCAGTGCCGTGCTTATTTCCAGTCCTGTATTGCTCAAGTTTTAATGAGGAATGAGATGCTACATGTTAGAATTAACTTGCTTGCCCAGGGTGCAATGTGGGAGCGTAGTCTTGCCTTTTCCCAACTTGTTTGTTTGGAATAACAAGTATTTTTTTTCTTCTTGCTGCCAGGCTCTCCGTGAAACATGTGCGCATCTTGCAGCTGGATGAAGATGTTCTCTGTGTGCGGTACAGCCCCAACCAGAAACTGCTGGCTGTCTCCTTGCTCGATTGCACTGTGAAGATTTTCTACATTGACACACTCAAGGTTCATGACCAAATGGGCTGTGAGGCTGTGCAGGGAGTGATGTAATTGTAGCCTGAAAGATTGGGAATACATAGGAAAACGTCTCCCTATTGCAGGAGACTAGTAAGACTCAAAGAGAGACCATGCATCCCACTTTGGGTGCCTGTTTGCTGTCAGACCTGACAGAAGCATGGCTGGCCCACACTGGGGAGAAGATCCATTTTTCGTCTGGAAAGTGTTGTGAACCTGCAAGGTGGCAAAGCTCACTCTGAAGCCTGAGGCCACAGTGGTACTCCAGAGCTGTGAGGCACCGTAGGGTGGGATGGATGTGTTGCACATGGCATTAAATAGGCCATAGCAGAGGTAAAGCTTGGAGGAGGAGAATCTTCCTTGTGAGCAGCGTGTGGTGGTTTTGTGAGTTGTGTACTAGCACGTGAATGCTAAGGAGTGACGTGAGACAGACCAGCATTGACAGGTGAAGAGAAACAGAGATAAACTCCATAGGCAGTGGTGATCAGCACCACAATTAGCTCAGCTTGCTTGGATACTTCCACCCTCATCTCAGTTCTGCCATCACGGCCCTGCTGCTAACTGTGTTCGGGGCAAGAATGAAAGTGGGGCAGTGCTAGAAAGACAGATCTCCTGAGGCAGAGCAGAACTCATCTGGAGCCTGAGAATTTTGCACGTCTCTACTTAGCATGCCTTAACTGAGACACGTTTCTTCTGCTTCAGTTTTTCCTCTCTCTGTATGGACACAAGCTGCCAGTGCTGTGCATGGACATCTCCTACGTAAGTATCGTTAAGACTGTGCAAGTGCCTCAGGTGGGACTGTGGTGATGTTGATGCCTCTGCTGGCAGAAAGACCTCTGGGATGATGCTTTTTTGTCACATCCTTGCTCCTGACTTAGCAGTTTCTTAGTGGGACAAGCAAGGCCCTCCTGATCCCACAGTCTGTGCTCACTGGGGAAGGGGTCACGGAGTGGCAGTCATGACAGAACTGACCCCGGCATTTTGTGAGCGAGTGGAAAGCAAAATGCCACGGGAGTTCCCTACACTCATCTTCAGAGGTACAGCCTACTCTCTGTAGTAGTGTGAATGGGATCTGAATTCTTCATTAGTGGGAGCAGAGAGCAGGTGCTGAGGTGAAGCAACCTCTTTGTGCCTGTTCGTTCTTGGACTGTCCCCTGCTCTGAGGCGTACTTGGAATGAGGCTCATTGGAAGCCAAAAATGACAAGGTTTAACTAAGGTCGTAAATGCCTGCAGAGCTTCAGAAAAGAGCCAGGGTGCTGTGCCAGTACCACAAGCGTGGGCCACCCTGGCGAGGGGGTGGTGGAGGGATCCCGGAGGGCATGTTTCAGGAGCCAGGTATCAGCCCACTCAGCACTGCGTAGTCACTGGTTCAGCACTGATTCCTCATGGGGCTGCCAGCCAGCTACCCACACCCGTTTCTCTTTTCATGCTCTGTAGGATGGGACTCTAATTGCGACTGGCTCTGCTGACAGGAATGTGAAGATTTGGGGCTTGGATTTTGGGGACTGTCACCGCTCGCTCTTTGCCCATGATGACAGGTGAGTCAATCCTGTAGCAGCTCTGGGCTGCAGGGTATTTTATCTCCCAGGGGTTGTGGTCCAACAGTAAGCCCTTTGTCCAGCATAGGGTGGGGGGAAGTCTGCAGTGTTTCCCAAGTGGGTGAATTTGAGTCTTTTTCCCTTCCAGTGTGATGTATCTGCAGTTCGTGGCAAAATCCCATCTTTTCTTCACAGCTGGGAAGGACAGCAAGATTAAGCAGTGGGATGCAGATAAATTTGAGCACATCCAGACCCTGGAGGTAGGAAGCTTTGGAAACTGTTGAAAGGAAGCATTATCCCTGCATAAGCAGCACTTCCCACAGGGCCTGGGAGCTGCGTGGTGTTCATGTCTTACCTCTTCTGTCTACTATGCAGGGGCATCACCAGGAGGTGTGGTGTTTGGCGCTCAGTCCCAATGGAGACTACGTGGTGTCAGCATCCCATGACAAGTCCCTGCGCCTCTGGGAAAGGACGAGGGAACCACTTGTTTTGGAAGAGGAGAGGGAGATGGTGAGAGTTGCATCCTTCCTACCAAAGACAACTTCCAGGCCTGTTTTCTCCCCAGCAGGCAGATTCCTCATTTTTCACTGTGGAAGAGTCTGGCTCCACACTTGGCCAACTTGCTCATTACTAACAGCAGCCTGGTACTGAGGTGCCCAGGGCTGACTGGCCTCTTCCGTGCGATGGGATTGTTGCCCTGAGCCATCCGGAGAGGGCACCGCAGGTGTTGCTGGTGCTCGCCTGGCTAACTTGATTTCTTGTCTTTTCACGTATCCCTCAGAGCAGTCTGGCTCTGTCTCCCCTTCCTAACACAGTTTTCAAACCACAGCGGGGGAAGGATGTAGCAGCATGTGCAGAAGCAGGAGTGCGTGAGAAACCTGCAATAAATGTTGGGGTTTTTTTGTCCCAGCCTGTTGCAGAGAGCTGAGGTGATCCATTAGGCAGCATCTTGATGCCCGGTAGCTGGTGTGCTAGGAACGATGATGGTAAAAGGAGAGCCAGAGGCAGCTCTTTTTCCAGGTGCCAGAAAAGTTTTTTGGGTCAAGTTTGAGTAACAAGGTGGGCATCAATACACCAGTCGTGAATTACACCCTGATGGGGCCCTATTCATGTGAGAGATGCCAGGAAAGACTCTTTCCTCATGCAGGCTAGGGCAGCCTAGGGCTGTGTGCTTGGGCGGAAGGTGTGGTATGGAATTGCTGTTTCTGTCTCAGCTTGGTGGGCTGTCTAGGGACTGTTCTTGCATCCAGAGCAGAGACCTTGATTTCTGTCTGGGAGATTCCGGAGTTCTCTGTGGGTTTGGGACCAGGGACTAGTTGGCATTTTGCACTGGCATTGTTGGTATCTGCTGATTTGTCCTGGTTTTGCAATGGGCTGCACGAAGCTGCAGGCTCCCTTGCTTAACCTGTCCAGAAAGGACTTGTACTCTCGCTTGCACTCTGCTCACCTGTGTTAATATGTTGTGTTCTCATCCACTGTAGGAACGAGAAGCTGAATATGAGGAGAGTGTGGCGAAGGAAGAGCAGCCTGTGGTGAGTTGCACCATCTGAGTGTGTGTCAGTCTGACTGTACAGTCTGGAATGAGTATTTCTGTGAAGACAGAGAGGACTGGTAGTTTTCTTGCTGCCAAGGGAAGGCGCTGCTGAAGCTGTGGTCGCACCGTGGTGCAGTTGAAATGGTGCTTCCTACAGACAGCTTCAAGTGATTGTGCCAAACTGCTACACAGTAGCTGTGGACACTTAAACCTTGCTGTGCTGTTGCCCGTCCTATCTCCCCAGTTCACGTCCACACCAGCTCTGTATCAAGGCTGGGCTGCCTTCTGATAGCTGCTTCCATGTCCATGCAATGCAGGATGGGTAGGGAAGCCCGATCTGTCTTGCTCAGATGCTTGGGTTGTGTGGTCCGTCGTTTTACACTGACTGGATCACTCGGCCTCTGTTGGTGGAACAAGAGCTGTTGTTTACCTGCCTCCTAGGGCTCAGTGTTAGCACTTGCCTCTCTTTCTGAGGAAGAGCCGTGCACTTGGGAAATCCTGTATTTCCCTAGATAAATGACCAGTTTAGGGAATGGGACTAATGTTTTTTTCTTAGCATGGAGTGTGATACGATGCAGGGCACGCCTAAGTGTATCAGCTGCTGAAGGAGTGAGCTGCAAACTCTGTATTTTGTAGGTGGCTGGAGAGACGCAAGGCGAGACAGGGCTGGCAGGAAAGAAGACTATCGAAACCATCAAAGCGGTAAGATTTTGTGGGTCTGCCCACAAAGCATTGCTCTGTGCCTGATCAGTCTCAAGAAGGGGTGCTCTCACAGGGCTGGAGCATCTGTTTGAAGAGGAGTAATTTGTGCTCTTGTAAATACAGGGGAAATCCTCAGTCTGAATGCTCAGAATGGCCTGACCTTGTCTTGTGCCTTGAAGGGGTACTGCTTGTTTGGGGTGTAGTTCAGTGGTAGGTTACACCGGAAGCTGCAGGAGAGAGCACCTGGGGCAGCAGGGGGAATGTGCGCGGTGTTTGACATCTTCAGGACACGATTGATGTGCTCGGAGTAGTGGTGCAGCCTGGAGCAGAGGTTACCTTTCTGAGCGAGATGTCCTGTGATGCTCCATGTCAGCCCTCCTGCTTCCCCCTCCACTTGTCCAGTTGGACGTGAGCTGTGTTTTGGCTTGTCTGGTGTCACTGATGTTGCATAGGCTTGTGTTCTTGCGTGGTGCAGGCTGAGCGGATCATGGAAGCTATCGAGCTGTACAGAGAAGAGACGGCGAAACTGAAGGAACACAAGGCCATATGCAAAGCTGCAGGAAAAGAGGTAAAAGACTGAGGAATGTACCAGTCCCAAGGTGTGTTGGGTGTATCCTTCCAGCTGCATCATCTGGGTGGAAGGGCTCAGCATGCAGATAAAATCAGGACAGCTGGAAATAGCAGAGATTTGCTGAACGATGACATTGTGCTCTGGGGCATGGTTAGTGGTGGTTCCTTCAATGAGCTTAATGTTTAAAGTCGCACTAGGATGTAAGTTTTGTCCCTGGGAGAGCATGCTGCTGCAAATTCATCCCAAAGCCTATTCTTTGCCTTCATCTCAGCATTCCTTGCTAAATAAGGGGCTGAGCTCTAAGTGGGGAAAGTGACAAGAAGTGGAAGAAAATTCCTACATGTTTGAGTCAGTTGTATATGTGTGAGAAACGTATATGTGTGAGAACGGGATTGTCTAGCAGCTGCAGATGAGTCCTTCAGTGAGGTCTGGGAAGGGTGGATGTGTGGGAGTCGCAGGAAGACATTTGATGAAAGCTCTTTTCTACTGTGGGTTAAAGTTTTCTCTGGGAATATGCATTTATACACACACACCTGCCTCATTCTAACCTGTTCTGTGTCTCCAGGTTCCCTTTCCTGTCAATCCCATCCTCCGTGCCTATGGAAATATTACAGTAAGTGGAATGCTCAGGCCAGAGGCCATGGGCCATTCTCAGCTGGAGTGGGGCTGTTTGATTTGCCAAACACTGGGTTGCTGTTAGGTAGGGGGACTACTTGGTTCCACCTGAAAGGAAAACTCAGCACTTTTGCTTGTGCAGAGTGAACACAGTTCGGGATTTTTGTGGTGGGGTTGTTTTTTTGCTTTTTTTTTTTTTTGGTGGGTTTTTTAATATCTTGCACATATGTTACAAAAGTTTAGCCCCATCAGGGTTAAATATAACTCTGGTGGTAGCCATGACCTTATCATGCAGCTTATTATGAGCCAGAAGTTTACAGTATTCCCCAAGATAGGGGAAAGCTAGTTCAAACCTTTCCTGTGCCTAAAGGCACAGCTTCCTGCTGCCAGGAGCATGCAGTTGCCATGCTATAGCATGTTCCAGAGGAGCTGTGCTGTCTTACCCAAAATACCTGCACATCCACCAGAGTTGGTAATTGAGAACTTGTGTCATAGTGCCCCCCACCACGTGACATCAGTAAGCACTTAGCCAGAGCCGTTCTCTCCCTTCCTCTGGGAATGCTGGCATATTTAATTGCATGTTGGATAGACTGAACAGAGGCGAATGAAATCCTATGGTGTAGTAGTTAGGCAGTTCTCTCTGGCACTGACCAGCTGTCAGTGCCAGCTCTGCATCTGCCAAACAATTTCAGCAGATAAGCCGGAGCAGCAGGAATTAAGTGTTTGGGAGATGAATTTGTGTAAGGTTTTGTATGTATGATTTGATTGTTTCACCAACTTTTTATCAGGTTTGTACAAGATTCATTGAACTGAGTACAAGATAATTCAGCTGCTTGGATATAAATTAGATTTTTCACAATACTTTCACCCATTTAGAGTATCCTGAGAAGGCTGAGTATATGTTTTGTGGAGGGAGAACTTCCCAGACTGGCAGCTGATTGAAGCTGAAGGAGTTTCCTTTTTGTTGCGTTCAGCTTGATCTGTCCATCTCACAAGACTTGATTGTGTGTTTTTAACTGGGTGAAGGGGACCTTAAGGTACACGTTTGTCTTGGAATGTTTCTTGATATGCAGAGCTGGTGTCTTTCCTCTGTTACAGCCTTCTGCGTACGTGCTAGAAGTTTTCAAGAAGGTCAAGTCGAGGTGAGTCCCAAGAGCCTTATTGCTGAACGCGGGTTGTGGCTGAGTTCTGGGCCCAGGACTGGCTGGGGTCCCGAGATGGTCTCGTGCTGGGGATGGGCAGTGCTGGAGAGTGTGGAGTTACTGTCCCTGGCAGCCTGTTTTGGAGCGTGCATGGAATTGGGGAATGGGAATTGTTCCTTCCATGGGGAGTGTTGGGTGAAGCTTGTGTATATGGGTTGGCTGCTTGGTGACGCACTTGTGTGTGAACAGCAGCTGGGGGATACTGAGGAGGCGAGGATGTGTGCCTGCTCCCTGTGCCAGAAGATGTCTGCTGGCCTGGGCTCTAGTCTGTGCAGCTGCACTGTGCTTTGTGGGCAGTGACACACCAGCAGTGATGAATGCTTAGCACAGCTTCTGTACCAGAACCTTCCTATGCAGCAGCATGTTTCCTGCTCGTCTGTAGCAGTGCAGTGACTGAGACTTATCCTTCTGTCCCTTTGCTTTCTCCTCAGTGAGCTGGAAGAGTCTCTTCTGGTGCTGCCCTTCTCCTATGTCCCTGACCTGCTCAGACTCTTCAATGAATATATTAACCTGGGTTCAGAAGTTGAACTCCTGTGCCGAGCTCTCCTCTTCCTGCTCAAGTGAGTGTTTGATCTGCCCAGACAGATCTGCTAGTCTTGGCTCAGGTTCCTCTGGGCCTCTTGCGCTGGTGCATGTCATGAACTCACTTTGTGCCAGTTGCGTGAACGGAGAGGTTCCCTTTGCTCCTGTGCTGTCTGGAGCTGTGAAGATGATGTTGCTTGCTGTGAACACATGTAACATAAGTGTGTGGGGAAAATTTGGGCTGCTTCATATGTCTCTGGCTCTGAAGCTCTTGGGAAGCATCCTTGGGAATAAAGATATGGTCTCTGCAGGAGATAAGGAACCACTGCAGCCCACAGTGAATGGTGTGTGGGAATGGACTGGTCAGATGTGGTGTGTTGACATGTCGAGATGGGGTTGCTGGTCCTGGTCCCCCAAGGTAGGAATATCCTGCATCGAGGCTGAAATGGCACTGTTGACTGGCACCGAGTCTTTGTAGAGCCCTTGCCCTCAGAGTGCCTCAGAGAGACCCTTCCCTTGAACCAACCGTGTATTAAAGAGAAGCTTCAGAGAATAACTTTTCTAGATAAATCTGCCCATGCCTGTCATATAAGGCTGGTCTGGGGAGGGGTAATTTAAGAGAAATCCAGAACACAGAGAGGCTCAGGAGAAGGGCTTTCTGATGTTTCAAAGAACAGTGCTGCAATTCATCACTGCCTGCTTTGTTCCCAGGATACATTTTGGGCAAATCACGAGCAACCACATGCTGGTGACAGTGATAGAAAATCTGAAGAAAACCACTGTCTCCAGAGTCAGTGAAGCCCGGGTGAGTGTTGCAACCTCCTCTCTTCCAGGATTTGGAATAATGGGATGGGCCCATGTCTGGGAGTGGGTGTTGTCCGTGGCGTCCAGTGGGAAAGTTGACTGGGGGTCTGAGCCCATTTCACCTTCCTCCAGTGCAAATAGGCTGCCTTCTCGTGTTCTTCCTGATGTGAGGACTACCCAGTGATGAGCCTACGCTCATGTTCCCTCCTTCATTTGCTCTTGATCTTCTCAGATGTATGTATTTGGCCTTTGGCTCGCTAGTTTCTAAATATGTAGGAGGTAAATAAACTCTCTGTTTCTCTTGGGCTTTTCTGTGGGCTACATTTCTCAAGTAATGGCGGACTGTGCATCTTCCCAGAGGCAACTTCAGGTGCCTGCCAGCAACCTGTCTTTCAGAAAGCACAGAGGATTTTAGCTGCTCTTGAGAGAACTGTGGGGAACAGAGTGCAGGAGTGACTGTTCTCTTACTCAGATGAAGTTTACATTTAAATAATGTTATTTATTTAAATCTGTGGATTCTCTTGCTTTCATCATTCCTTAGTAGAGGGTGGCCAGTGCAGGACCCTCTGACCCCTAACAAGCTTGAGGTGTGCCCAACAGTGTGGTGCTGGTCTGTCTTTACAGGATGTGCTGGGATTCAACATGGCAGGGCTCCAGTACCTGAAGAGGGAGATTGAGGCCAAGGATGAGGTGACATTTTTTGCTGATGCTACTGATCGTTTTGAGGAGAAGAAGAGGAAGAGGAAGAAGAAAGAGAAGATGGTTCTTACATTGCTCTAGCATTTGTTGCCCAAGACCCAGAGCATCTGAATGGGGTTGTATAACCTCAGTGCTGGCCACGGAAGTCTGTCTGTGGCTGAACATCTGTGATGATGTGCCAATGACTGGGACAAAGTCTGTCCCCTCCCCATGTGGTATAACCCAGCATATAAACCCAACTCAGAGATGAACTCTCTGTAGTCCACTGCATGTATATGCATTTGAACTGTTTCTGAGGTGGCTGTCAAAGGCACGTGCTGGTTAGAAATTGAGCTGATTTCTCCTGCGGAAGAGGTCAGCTCATTCTGGCAGTGTTTTAACTGAACGGAGTGAATCCAGCACACGGACTGCTCGTGGGACCATGCCCTGTCCAGGGACTGCAGCTTGCAAGATTTTATCCTGTTTTGACACCTGCTGGTGGCTTGTGGCAGTGCTTACAGGCCATGAGCAAAGCTGTGTGACTGCTGCCGAAGTGTGAGAACTTTGTCTACAGCCACTCGCTTTTTAGTGGGACAGGGAAAAACCTGACTACACTCTGTTAAAGGCATATTAAATATGTGCTTTATAAGACAACTTTGTTCATGGAGTTTTGTCCTGATACTTCTCTAGTAAAGCCTCAACTGCCTTGTCCCGTGTGTAACTTCTCAAAGGACTTTTTTTTTTTTTTCCAGAGAGTAAAATCTGTGGGAGCAAATGAAAGGGCTGCCAGCCATGGGTGTGCTGTTTTGTAGACCTGGCAGACTGAGCATGAGGAGCGTGGGTTGTGTCATACTTGCTCCAGTTTTTAGAAATTGCACTCAAGTTGTTGCAATATTGTACTTGTCCTGTATCAGATAAAATGATTTGTTTTCGCAGCGGGCCAGGATAAAGGGAGCAAGTCCCTGCTGGTGGTGTTACTAGTTTGTAATACATGCTGTCTTTTTTTACCAGTAATCACAGGTTTGGTGGATGTGGTGGGGGCTGCCTCTGGGTACTTTGCTGAAAGACTAATTATACTGTTGGACTTACAGGTCTGACTTGGGTACTCAAAAGCAACTTCTTTCCTACTTGAACTCCATCTGGATTTTTAATTGCACCCCAGTTGTTACCGACTCGTGTGTTTGCCTTAGAGGCACTATTATTAGGAGTTACACACAAGGTGAACAGTTCAGTTCATCTTCTGGCAGCACCTCAGGTGTAATAACCACACTTTGTAGAATAACTGCTGTTAGTAAGCAACTTTGTCAGGGGTTGATGGTTCACTTCCCTGGATAATTTACAACAGTGCTTCAGGCTCCAGTTCCAGGAAGTGGGTCTCAGACTCTCTATGCAGATAGCAATCTTTATTCAGCTCTGCCTGTTGTTTCTGTGGACCTCTTTATAGATTTTGTATTTGTCCAGATGTGGATGAAACTTGTGATCAAACAGCTCCACTCAAACATGTCTCCATCCGGACACATTCCATTCCTCCCCCCAAAGGAGACCCTTATAAGAGGGGTTACTGCAGTGGGTGGGAGAGGAGGCACTGCAGGATGATGAATTGTGTTGGTAACCTCAGCTGACATCTTGGCTGGCCCGCTGAGAAAACAAAGGATGAAAAGCCTTACAAATGGAGGGGTGGCTTCTGACACCACAGTGTACCTGCAGCAGTGATGACTGAGGAGATGCCAAAAGGGGAAGGCTGAATCCATGTGATGGGCTCTGTTTACCTTAATGCCAAATAGAGAAATATCACACAACCTAAGTCATGAGCTGCTGTTTGATGATCCTCTTGGAGGCCTGGGAGAAAAGCCATGACCACAGGTTCACATGATCTCAGGGACTGATGACAAGGATGTAGATCGTGGTACAGAAGAGCGACTTGGGATGCAGTCATCTTCTCATCATGATGACCAGTGCCTCCTTTGATCTTAGTTAGAGGAGGTGGAATTCCTTCACCTTTGTCTCTGCTGTCATTGGGATTTAGGAAGAATCTTTGGAAGAAAAGGTCTTTGAGGTGGTAGAAAGTGGTTGTCCTCTCTCTGTAGGTGCTGACACAGGCTTCACCATTGAACTTTCCTGCTGGTTCTCTGATTTGCATCACGTGTGACCAGTCTGTAGCGGCAACAGCGGCTTGCCTCTGTGCTCAGAATGCACTGCTGAGGGGACCACTGCAGGACTGCCAGCTGTGTCTGCAGAAAACTGAAAAGCATCAGGGCAGGAATCGGCGCAGTCAGTGACAAAATCATCGGTGCTGGAGCATCCCGGATCAAGTTTGGCACTGCTGCTTCTGGTGTTTTCTCAACTGTGGGTGGGGCTTAAACAATGTCTACAGCTCGGTATCTGTAACCTTTCACAGCTGGCTTTCAGCCTTGGTTAATAGGTCAAATCTGACTCAAAGAGCTGATGGACCAGTCGTGCCTGGTGGGGCAGTGGAAACCACCAGTGCCGTACTCAAGCAGCTCCTCAGGGAGCTCAGCATATGCTTTAAATGGAAAAGGTCTGTCCTGTGCCAGCAATCCATTGATACACCAGAATTCTGATATCCTTGGATACCTCAGCTTGCCCTTTCTTAGGTGAAATTCCCTGGGTTTACACACCTGAGCAGTAAAGCACTTGCAAACACAGGGTCATCTAAAAATATGTATTGTTAGAGTTTGTGTCTCACTTAACAGTGTGGGTGGGACAGTCCAAAACTGGGATTCATATTTCACACTGTTGAAAGCTATTACTTAATCCCCAGTCATGGGATTCTCAGTCACGGTAAAGTGTTGAGAGAACAAGTCATCTGCATGTATCAAGGAAAATACCCCATCTCTCAGGATGTCACATGCTGGAAAAAGGATGAAGCAGAGGAAAGCACCTCCTTAGAAATGAATTCATAAAAAGAAAGCAGAACTGCACTTGGATATACATACGTGGTGTCTCACAGAGAGACTGAGATGTTTCAGTCACTGCTGTGTGAGCAGGAACAAAGGTGTGGGGGGAAGGCCACCTCTAAGTGGCTCAGTCTTCCACTATGGAGAGGGGTTTAGATGAGCATTTGCAGATGATCGTGTCTGATAGTGAACAAGAGGTTATCAGCAGAATCCCTCCCTGTCAAGTGTGACTCTGCATACTCCTAATCCGCATCTGGTGTGTGCAGCTAATTACATGTATGTGAACACACAGAAAATTAAGCCTGTGATTGTGAAAGGAATTAGAGCTGCCGATCTGCTCTGGTCATCTTCCGTGAAGAATCACAGTTGACTTCAGTGAAACCTCCTGCATGCGCAGTCCTTAAAAAAGATTTTGGGTGCCTCAGCACAGGTTATAGAAACCCTTTAAAACCATCTATTGGAGAACCATTCAGCACTTCTGAAGTGCAGAGTATCAGACACGGGTTGAAATACAGTTATCTTTCCACTATTTGCATTTCAGACAGCCACGCCAGAAGGCTGTGCTACTTTTGGACCATTTTTTCCCATTACTAGGGGACAGACAAAATATTTATTCATGTTAATCTGATCAAATAAATGACAAAGTCCACACTAGGAGGTTTCCATAACGTTGGACTAAAATTTGGCTATTCCAGTATTGCTGATCTTCATGTTACTCTTCTAGGGCTCTGACCTGTAGTGAAAGAGGAGAGAAAATTAACATGAAAGGAGAAAAAAACCAAACCCCAACTCCACCTTTCTAGAGCTGTTGAAGCAAACTCAGTAACTGCATCCACATTCTTTGTGAGTGTTGTGCAAGCACTGTGATTGTGATGGACTGGCCTCAGTAGAACTGGCCTCTACTCTTGCTGTTGAATGGGAACAACATGAGAAAGGGTTCAACTAGATTGTTTGCTTTTATTTCACAAATTGAGTGGCATAAAAATCATGGTTCGAGATGGGCAGTCCACTTACTTAGGAATACTGAGGCAGCTTCCTATGCAGTATTTATTTTGAGTATATTAAGAGAATCTTTGTGAAATGTTCCAAATGCATTTTCTGAGGTTTTTGTTGCGCCAGGGAAGGTTCAGGTTGGAGATGAGGAGAAAATTCTTCTCGGAAAGGGTGGTCGGGCATTGGAACGGGTTGCCCAGGGATGTGGTGGAGTCACCATCCCTGAGGGTGTTTAAGGAAAGGTTAGATGTGGTACTTTTAGGGACGTGGTTTAGTGGGTAATAGGTGGGGGGGGGGATGGTTGGACTAGATGATCCTTGAGGTCACTTCCAACCTTAATGATTCTATTCTATTCTATTCTCATTTGTAAGTGAGATATGACTAAGTTCGGTCAGGTGATGCTTCGTCAGTGATTTTTTTGCTTGTTGACATAACTATTTCTATTCTGGATGGTTGAACAAGACTATTTAACCAAATACAGTACTTAACCTAGAAGCGTCATGTTTCATGTTGCGTGAGACTAAACCAACTAGTCCGGAGTTCCCTGACATGTTGGAGACAGATATAGTTTAGAGTCTGAGAGCTTTTGTGGGGAGGGGTGTCCGAAGAGGCATTTGGTACAGTTGCTTGGGTAGCAGGGGGTAGCTATAGCCAGCTTCTGTAGGAATTACCAATCAATTCACAAAAAGACACTGGCAGACCAGAAGGGAGATTTGGCTATGGCTGTAGCAACCTTGATTAGCTGGATTAGCCGCGTGGGAGGAGAATACCCTGTAGTTAATTTCTCTCCCCTTGGAGCTTTTAGTGGGAGACGACACTGATTGGAACTTCTGTTTGGACACAGAGGTGTCTCACTAAGACGAGAACTGACTGGGTGAGTACTTCTCTTCCATTTCAACACGAAGTGAGAGAAGTTTGTCTAAATTGCCTTCACTGATGACCTTCAACTTGTAAGCTCCTAACCTGGAAGGCCTTAAATTTGCTGTTCTTCCAGANGGGCAGGGGGGAATCTACGTTTGAGGTACTCTGGGCAGTCCTAGAGCAATGCGGCAGTCAGAGGTGCATGTGTCTTTGTGAAGTTTCTTTTGAGGACTGACGTGGCTGCTTTGCTTCTTCAGAGGAGAGGAAATGAGATACAACTGGGATTTCTTTACTGACTTGTTAGATAACAGGGCAGACATACAGATGTTAATGTTGAAAGAAGAAAGCTGATGTCAGTGTTACACATACGAGGCAAATGGGCACTCCTGAGCTGAGAAGAAACATCCATAGGGTTCCTGTTGCTGTACTGTCACCATTGGTGGTATTGTAGAGCACCTGAGTTGATATGGGAGAGATGAAACATCAGCCTAATGTTAAATGTGTTGGCTGGTGGTTTGAGGAGAAATTCCCAGTAAGGCTTTCTTTTTGGCAGGGAAGACTTCTCCATTCTCCATTTAGTCTGATTCTCTAAGGTTACAGAAACGTGCTGCATGAAACATGTGTCGAGGGTTGTCTGTGTTTGAACTTGTCACGTTAAGGTTGCCCTATGTCTGTAAGACTCCTGTCCATTATTAGACTTGCTGTCAGTGTCACAGGGTCAGCAGTAAGACTTGGTTTTAGAAAGTGAAGAGTGTTAGAGGCTGATTTATTAGGGCTTAACTGCAATAAATCCAGCCTCCTGCTGCCAGGAGGCTCAACGACTTGTTTAATGTGGAGACAGTGAAGGATTTGGGACAGGACTGGGGAGGCTCTGCTGGGAGTGCCTCTGCTGTGCTGAGCAGTTGCAGTAACCTGGAAATCTCTTGCAACGAGTCCTTTGGTTGATGTCATCCAGTACTTCCCTTTTCTTGTCTCAGTCGTCATATCTGTGTGAACTGTGCATCAACTGACAGCTTTGATGTCAGTTGCATGAGATTTGTTGATGATATAGATCAGAAGCCAAGAGTAGGTAAAACTAATTTACGGCTGGTATCGCTGCATCCAGTACTTACTTTAACTAGAAAACTTTCGGGGTAGCGTAATCCGGAACCGTGGCTTGGGGCTTGTAGGAACTGCACGGACTGTTGCTGCCATCCCACCCTGGGGGTATCCTTGTGGGCGATGCTCATAAATGTCCTCGGTTAAGACAGGTAGAATATTGCGTTAAGAATCTAACCATTTCTGTACATTTATGTAACTAAACCAACGTGTGTGGAGGCTGGAATGAATTATTGAAATAAGGTGGTGAAACAACTTGAATCTGGAGTACTGCCCTCTGCTCAAAGATGAAAGACCAGGAAAGATATTAGGGAGGGGCCCATGTTTTGGGGGCTGGTTTGCAACTGTGTTTCTGAGGACTGGGTGAGCGGGAGCTGTTTTTGCTGCTATGCCACCAGTTCTGTCTAGCTCAGCTCCACAACAGTGGGCATGAAAGACTCCTTTGCGTCGCTATGACCCAGTTTGGGGAGTTTCAGTGTCACTTCCAGAGCATATAAAGCCTCAGTGGAGTTGCTGTTAGCTAGTACTCTGGTCAGTCTCAGAGGACCCTGAAGTTCTCCTTTGGTAAGGGTGGCCCTCACCAAGAGTGGAGTTTCTGGTGTGTTTGGATGCACCTTGTTTTGCTATTTCTTTTATAAGTTTCCAGAAGACCTCTTCTCCCAGGGTTTTAACTGTAAATGTAATTAAAAGTCAAACAACTTTCTTCTGAAGTTGCCCTTAAAAATAACTTTATTTTAATAATCATTTATAGTTTTATCTAAAAAATAATTATAGTTTCAGGAGCACAAGGGAAAGAGAAATACTAGCTCTTGACTTTACTGTTTTCTTTTACTCTAACTCTGTCTTAATTAACTGAAAAGCCCACTGAACCTGTGAGGCTGTACCATCAGATGCTGCCATCAGATGCTACCATCAGTTCAAAGATGCTGTAAAGGATTTCCATCGGGGTGGTGGGAAAGGGTTCATCCTTTCCCATTTTTAAAAAGCCACATCTTTCTGAGCTTACCATTCTTCCTTTCCCTGCTTTTTGAAACCTTGTTACTCTGACATAAATTGCTTTGGGGCCCAGAATCGTAAACTGTTCATTTGTTGTGCTTTTGAAAACACCCATTTGTGTGGTGCGGAAAGAGACAGAGAGGCTTGGTACCTTCAGCAGCCTGCCCTGGAAACAATGCTTAAGGCTTGTGACAGGGGAACGGTCCCCAGGGTTGCTGCTAGGTGTGTGTGGGAATAAGACACCAAAGGATATTTGCTGTCACAGGCAGGAGAAGAGTCTCTGTTTCTGTTAATATTTCAATGTTGTGGGAAATTTCTTCACGGCCACCAGTACCTTCCCCTCCAATTACCATGGCAAAAATCTCTATCTCCAGTTCAACCTGCAAGCCTGCTGCCACCTAGGAGAGAGAGGGGAGTACTCACAGGTAAGGCGCATGTTTCATACATAATCCCCCCCAGCAGTGCTTGCAGCTGGTTCTTCTCCTGTGTTGTCTGATGAAATTAAAGACTTAGTGCCCAGTGCACACAACGGTGCTTGCCAGATACCCAGTCTCTGTTTCACTGTACAAAACAGTGTCTCTTCACACTGCAGTTTGAAAGAAAACTGCCAGGTGTTTGCATTTTTTTCCCCCTTAAATTTCCTTTTAGGTTCCAGAGGGAAAAGGGGAATAGGGACAGCTGGGAGAGCACTGAGAGGTGGCCAGTGTCCCAAGGTTGTCAGCGTTTAAGAGGCATTTGGACAATGCCCTCAATAACATGCTTTAACTTCTGGTCAGCCCTGAAGTTGTCAGACAGTTCGAATAGATGATCGCTGTAGGTCCCTTCCAACTGAAATATCCTGTTCTATCTTAGTCTAAAAGAACATCGAGGAAGGGAGAAAAGGGAGATACAAAAGGGATGGATGTGTGGAGAGGAAAAGAAAATAGAAATTATTCCAGCCATTTTAAGCACGGAGTTGTGGCTGGGGCTCTGGACTAGGAGGTGTAACTTGCATTCTGGCACTGCCTCCTTGCACAAGTCAGTGCTTCTTGATTCCATGCCTGTAAAAGCATTGGCAAGGATATTGCCTGGTATTAGCTGGATGCTCTGGGGATACTGGCCAGCACAATATTTATTCAGACACAATGCGCAGGTGAAGAGACAGACTGAACAAAGCAGAAAGCAGTGCTGTGGTACTTTGCTAGATAAGACTTAAGGTGAAGAATAGTTGCAAGCAGGAGAAGAAATGGCTGAGGCAAGCGTTTACTGTGTTCAGCCCTTGAAGATAGCGGGACAGGAGATAAAGTCTAGTTGTAAGACAGAGAGCAGATACAAGTAGTACCCTAAACCATGGGAAAAGTCAGAGGTAGTGGTAGAGTATCCCAAAAAAAGCTGTCTTTAACCTCAGTGCTTGACCTGCTGCTTTCCACTGAACTTAACATGTTTATCCCTCTGCATTCTGGCACAAACTCTGAGACTCGGAGCACGTGGGGTGCTCGAAGGCAGCAGAGGGACAGTGGAAGGCAGCATCACTTCAAATAACTAAACAAGTCTCGTACCCTGCCCGCTCTATTCTCGGACAGCTGGTACAAGAGAACCCCTAGATGGCCTGAAGGCCGGCTGAGTCTAGCAAAAAAGGGAAGATCTTCTGTGTAACCTACAGGTCCTGGTGCGTACATCACAGTCAGTCCTGTGTGCGGAGGTGGTTGCTTCACCCGAAACCTGTCAAAGAGAAGAGAATCAGTTTGCCAAAAACTGTTTCAGGCAGGCAGAAGGTACTGCTGGGAAGCAGGCTGGCTGCTCTTCCTTGGCTTGTGCAGGCAACAGCAGAATTTCATAGCTCATCCTTCCCATCACATACAACTTGGGCTACAGCGGTATTCCTGGGCTTCTTGCCAAGGCTCAGGTTTCTAACAAAAAGCTCAAAGGAGCAGGTTAATGGGCCAAAGTAAGTCTCCAAAGAGAGACTGTCTGGTCCTTACAACAGACGGTGAAACATTAGCGTTCTAAGCCTGCATATGCAAAGGAAGCTGAAGTACAAATTATATCTTCTTGGCAAACACCTGTGTGCTGCACACCCAGAAGACCTTAACAATCTCTTTTTAATGTCCTTTAATATGATTCCATTGCAGAAGGCATGATAGAGGTATAAATTTTGTGTAAATAATCCTCTAATTTTAGGGCACCCACTAAGGTAGTAGTTTCACTTCATTTCTCAGTGATTGCTTCACATCTGTGCAGTCCTTTTGTGCACACAGCTTCCACTCTTAGGATCTCTAGAGATCATTAGAGCAGGTATGACCTCTACTTTTGCAAGACTCTGGACTTTAACTTGTGATTTTTCATTTTCAGTTGAAGGATGGTTACCAGCATGCACTTGCACCAAAAGCTGTTAAAGGAAAGGGAGTAGAAGAGGCATTCCTAGCATACGGCTCCATCTTATGGAAAGCTCTGGCAGAACTATCAACTGGCTGTCAGAATTCCTGTGCTTTCTCTGGAGTGCTGACTGTTGTGAGAGACTGGACTTGATTTTTGTCAGGGCACCCCAACAAGTTCAGGCTATGGTACGGACAGTCTGGAAGGTATACAGTTAACTACTGACCCTGTCATGGAAAAGTTTTGTCTGCAGCGGGCAGACCTGGCTCAGAGTTGCCGACCATTGGCCCTGCCTCTGCCTTCAGCATGTTCTGCTGTCATTCAACACCCAGTCACTTAGCTCTCCTCTCAAAGCATCTAGTAAAAGGCTTAAAAGATAAGCTGGATTTATTGGAGTCTTGGTGGTATTTTTCCTGTCTACATACAGTGCCCTGGCATGAAAAATATATAAAAAAACCCCAGTAATGTGCATATCATGAGCTCTAGCATGTTGGTTTGTCATCTGCTGATTTATCCTGGTGTGCACCATGATGCTTAAATGGGCATTAAAGGAAAAAAAATGTCTCTTTGCAGCCATATCTAAATAGGCTGACTTAAAAAAAATTAAATCTCTGCCATCCATCCTGATAGAAGGAGCTGCATAGCAGCCTCTCAGCTGCTCTTGAACAGATTTCTAAAGTGCCTGGTTGGCTGGGTACTCACAAGAGATCAGGATGATCCCACCAGGGTAAGGCTCCTGTGAGCTCCTCTTTTTGTGATCATTAACTACCTGAGGAGCAACACCACCAACTGTCAGACATAAATGGTTACGTTTATTTCATTCCAGCACTATGGTGCCATAGTAAAAGGATGCTGTGACTGCTGAGGTCATGGCACTGTGACCCCTCTCTCAACTCTCTTTTTAAAGAGGATATCAGACTGTAGGTCACCTGCAGCCAGAAAACGGAAGGTTGGCAGGTGCTTGCTCACATGAAAAGTGCTCCAAAGAAACAGGATCCAGAAGCTGCAGCACATTGGGGCCATGAGACTTGCACACTCAGGAATGTTTAATGGCCTCCTTACCGTGTTCCTTAACCAGTGCTAATGTTGCAGATGAAACCAAAGACTATTTATCACCAGTGCTAAGACGAGGAACCAGCTTTTGAGGGACTTAGATCAACAAGACAGTAGGATGTTTACTTTCATGCTTTCAGTTAGCCTCCCTCTCCTGGGAACTGTGGGTCCAGCAGAAAAAAAGCCCATGTAACAGGAGAGGTCCAAACCTGGCTTAGTCTCAGTTTCTGAAAGAACAGTATATAATTGTCCATTCGGACAAACAGATGAGATTGACCTAAGCAGCAGCTTTCAGTTAACTGCTACATAAAGTAAGAACCTCTCCAGCTGAAGGAAGTAAGTGAGGTTAGGTGGGAGTCAGAAGCTGACATTGAAAAACTTTGGTGGGAATAGCTATCTTAAAGCACAGGAATGTTAAAAGCTTGGTTTTGGCTTTGGGGCTTTTGGGCGGTCTGAAATGAAAACTTCCCAGCAAGTACTGCAACTCTTGAAAGTACCTGGTGGGGTTATGACCACTCAAATGAAGCTATTTTAAAGTGAAAAGCCCTCATTGGAAGCCCAGAAGCTGTATGGACTTGGAGACCTTTGTTACAAGTTCTCCTTTAAACTAAAAATCAAGCTACATACAGCATAAAGGCAAGAGCAGTTGAGCAAGTGGAATGGGAAGAATATGCTTTGCCCTCTTTTCTGTCACATGGATGGCACCTGGGGGACAGGGAGGTGCTGGTTTCAGCTGGGATAGAGTTAATTTTCTTTATAGTAGCTAGTGTGGGGCTGTGTTTTGGATTTGTGCTGAAAACAGTGTTGGTAACACAGGGATGTTTTTGTCATTGCTGAGCAGTGCTTACACAGTGCTTACTACTCTTCCAATTCTCTCCCCCAGCCTGACTGGGGGGGAGTGAGCAAGCGGCTGCGTGGAGCTGAGCTGCCGGCTGGGGTTAAACCATGACAAGGCATCAGAAGCAACACCTGCCTGAACACCACTAAGGTAAAACCACTGGAACAGTGCTGGTGCAGGAGTGACTGAATGAGCAAAAGTGCAGTCACTCAAAAAGGGGAATTCTAGCACAGAAGAAAGAGCAGCCAGAAGCATTTTCTTACCGTATTTGTATACTCTCTAAACCACAGCTGGGTAATCTGATAATTCCTTGTGATTTGTCATGCAGTGCAGGAGCCAATCTGCTGGACTGCAGACCTGGAAATGGACTCACTTATGCTCACCATATTGGACACAGTGTGGTGCTGTGTTGTCCCACACACTGACAGGGGTGACACTAAGGGAGACGCGTGCATCGATAAATGCTTTATTTCATCCTCTGTCTGTTTCTACTGTCACCACTGGAGCTGTTTTTCAGTGCAGCTAAAGACACGTGGCTGCCTGAATACAGCTCTGCCCATTTAGATTGTCTCACTAGCAGCATCCAGTGGTATTTGCCAAAGCCAAATGTAATACTGGTTACCATGAAAGAGTTCAGTAAGAACCAGTAAATAATCTGCGATGGGCCAGGATTACGCACATAGGACCTACTGTTGACTTACTCCTTTCCATCTTCCTAATACCCTTAATACGCAAGTAATGCTGAAGCATCTCTAATATTATCTCCTCTATCCACTCGGTCATTATTAAATGATTCCAAACATAAAAATGGCCTTTGTTATCTCATGTTAATCAGATCAGAAAGTTGACAGTTAACAAGCAGTGCACATTTGGGCAGTTAAAAACCAAGGTACTAAAAATTTAAACTAACCTTGAGAAGTTCACACCAGCGTTCTTCAGGATCACAGTAGCAGCGTAGGTGCAGCCTTCCTTTAGCACTCCAAGTGTCACTCTGGATGGAATGAGATGGAAGCCACTAAGATTCTGTCTTCTTGTTGCAAGAGAAGATGTGTTGACCTTTCCTGCGACAGGATCTTCTATCTTTGCAAACAGAATTAAAATATTAGACAACAGAGAAAGTTGGTGGCCATCAAGTTAGGGTCAGAGTTACTTAACCTACATTTGACCTCTGTCCACTCATCATGAAAAATTACAAGAAGACACCCTAATTTGAATAAAAACTGAAGAGGTACTTTGAATATTGTCCAGAAATTTATACTGGTTTTAGTTTCCAGATATATTAAGCCACTGAGATGTCTCAGGGGAAACTATGCTTTTGGCATACAAGTTCATCCGAGCAGTTGAGAGGAAAGGTACATTTACAATTGCCAGTAAACATAAATGTAAATTGCAACTGCTAATGTTTCAGTAAACAGAGTCAAAATACCATATGGTATTGCTCCAGAAGGAATATTTCATGCAAAAAAGATGACTGGGAGGATATTAGTGTCAATAAAAAAGATGTTATTTTACCTTTTTATTTGGTATGGAGTTTGGTTTTCTGCCCTGAAGGGATGATGGTAATCGCACTTTGTCTTTTCTTGGCTGTCCTGCAGCATTCACCAGCAGACTCTGAACTTTACGTTGAAAGGGTGTCTCTTGCGATCTTGCAGCCTTGTTTAGGTCTGAGAAGGAGAGATTTCCGAAAGCATGAAAAACAAAGCATCATATTCAGCCTAATCCTGAAGTTCTTATTCAGATAAGACTTTTATTTTCTACAAAAGCATTTGATTAGCACAAAGACAGAAGAATTGGCCTCATTTTTATTTAAGAGGTTAAGATAGACATTAAGAAACTCTCTAATACTAGCATGTAATTAAAATCTAACTAATAAGTAAAGTTGAACTATAATTATTGGAACTAATACTGGAAGCATCTCAGTGGAAATCTGCAATGAAGACAGAAACACCTGTGAAAGTACTAAAAATGAAAATTGAAGACATTACTATTCCAAAGGCATGGCTGCACTGCACAATGATCAGTTGTGCAGAAACACCCAGGCTTATTAAATAAAATCTCTATGGCCAACAAATTCCAGTCCAGACCCCAAAGCAGTACAGCTCTGCCAGCACAACCAGCTAGGAAGCCCTGTCTCTGAGCAGGATTTATTGTCTTGAATGCAACAATTCACTCATATGCATGACCTGTATGCTTCTGATTCTGGGCTGAAGATAGTTTTAGCTACCCTGTAATCTTTGAAATATGTTCCACTGTATAATGTAGAAAGATGGAGCACAGGGATGGCCAGAGCAACTTAGATCTAAATAGAGCTTCTTTTGCTTGACAGTTTAAGACACATTTAGCTTATTGTAAAGTCTGATAACTGCTGAAAGGAAAACACAAGACAATTGTGGTAGCTGTCTTCTCACCCGAGGTCAATCTCTAGATCAATATTTTTGTACTGAAGAGAATTGCTTTTTCTCAGTTTGGACTGCAGGCACTGTCTAGCTGAAATGCAGAGTCTGGTTAGTCATTGTGAGGAGGCACAAATGTTATTTCAGAACAGCATCTTCTCTAGATTCCCCTCTTATTTCCAGACAACAGAAGTGCAGGTGGTAGAGCAAGACTTCACACCTGCACAGCGAATGGCCCAGAGCTTATACAAAAAAGGATTAAAAAAAAAAAAAGCATGTACGTTATGGAAAAAAACACGAGCATTTCTTGTTTTGCCTAAAGGTAAGCAAAATTTATGCTTTGACATTAGAAGTTCATGTAGTTTTGGCATCCCTCTTTCTAACCCCTCTCCCCTCCCCCTCCAAGCTGCTGTTCCTTTTGTCACCTACCCTGTGGCTCTGAAAGTACAGATTAGTACATCTGCCCTGAGGTCTATGGATTACGCATAAATAACAGAAGAAATTTAGCAAGTTTGAAGGCAACAGCTCTTGCAGAGCCTCACTACTAAGAAAGGGTACTAGTATTGTGTGGAAGAGAAAGGAAGGGGAGAAAGGAAGCTGTAAGGATGGGATGTAAGGGTAGATTTTGCAAGTGCACTGCCAAAGCTCAGCTGGTGTGGCATTATGTGGCAGCCAAAGGCTGGGGCTAAGTAAAGCAGACTGGTGGCTCTCCAGTGGTGATCATCCAAGGCTGTCACCACAAGCAGATGCATAAACTGATGCATAAACAGCAGCAGACATAGTAAGGAAAGTAAATCTGAATGGGGATGTTTAAATGGCAAAGACTATTTAACCACAGTTCTAGCATCTTCTGTTAAAGATCTTAACGAGCAGGAAAAATTGGCTCGTGCAGTTTTTTTTTTAGTAGAGAAATTACTTCTTGGCTTTGTCTGCAGTTCTACCATCCACATCATCCCCGGGTTGTTACAGCAGCCTCTTGGGGTGAAGGAGGGAATCTCTCCCATCAGTTTTATACGGCTCTCCCTGCCTGCCAGTGTTGCACTCAGATGTATTTGCAATGCTGAACAAAGATAGGTGGATTTAAATTTCTATTGTAAATATTTTGTCAAAGTTAAAGGAAGACAGCTATTAACCTGCTCCAAACGACATTCTGGAAGGCAGCTTTACCTGTTGTGCTGCTGGAAACTTCATTTTGTTTCGAATGTGCCTGCAGCAGAAGGTCAGGTGAAGGTAGGGAATTACTCGTGGTATTGAGACATTCAGATACTAAAGAGAAATTAATAGAATAATGTGACAAGAGTTTTTCATGATCACCGTTTTCATAAACAGATTTTAAAAAATCATAGTCTTTGGCATTTTAATTTTTACCACCTTTGAAAGCTGCCTACCTAACCATTAAAGGCTAGGTAAATTCTACATGTGACATTTTGCTCCTCTGGCCAACAGGGATCAAAAATGCCTATCTGGTGATTAATCATTTCTTGTTCTCTGGCTAACTGAGCAATAAGCCATAAAGGCCTCATGGACGATCCAACACAGGTCTTCTGGTGACTGCAAGATGGTGACTGCAAAATGAGGAAATAGGGGAATTAGTGGGGGTCTGACTGATAAAGCCCCATGGAGGACTGCTTTCCTGATATGACTCTTTGCTGTGTGTGCCTTTTAATCTCACTATGTGATTCAGTAACTTGTGAGGCTACTTCTCAAACATAACTCTCAATGCTGTAAAGCTCAAACCTCAGATTATGGTTCACTCTTGCACTGTTTCCTGTCATCCAGTCACTGCTTTCCTCCTATATCCTCCAAGCTAGCTTAGCCTGCATGTTTCCTATTCGGTATTGCTTTTGTCCTTGTCACCACTGAATTTCAGAATTCCATCTCCCATTTTATTCCTACAGTCACACTAGTCTTTTTCTAAACTTGGCTTCTTTAGTTCTTGCTCATCAACCCCTAACTACTGTTTATTCCATTTAAGTTTTTCTTGAGCATTTTGTGTCCATCCACCCCTCATTCATAGCACAATTCTTCACCTTTGCATCCAAAGCCTATGGTGCTTCCACATTCAGTGAAGTCTGCAAAGACTCCTTTAAATATACAAGTTTCATAGACCACATGTAATATATTAGTGGATTAAACAGGAACATTCCCAGATACTGGAATATGATGATATACACGGTTAAACTGATAGAACGCTGGCATGATACTGACTGTGCCACCTAACAGTCTTCCTAAAAACACTCTCAAGAACACAAGTTTTGGCCCAGGAAAAGGCCATCTTGTGTTGGAAGACTGAATTTACACAGCTTACTCCATATTGGTGGATCACCAGGTCAGGGAATGCTGCTGGATACATTTCATGTATCAGAATAGCCATTGTAGTCTAAGTAGTTTGTGTATCAAAATGAGTACATGGGTCAGATAATGTAATCTTAAATTTAACTGCAGTATGAAATGAGCAACTGGCTAAAACAATGAAGAAGATACTAAGGTGTTACAGACGGAAGAGCTCAAATTACCAGTACTGGGTTTTTTCATCATCTCTAGAGGGCAATCCTCACTTTCTTTTTTTTGAATTGGAGGAAGTTCCATAGACAGTGCTTCCACATCAGGAAACTAGAGAAAAGTAAGAAAGAGGGCTTAGGTCTCCCAACTAAACGCTTAGAAAAAAAAACAAAACCGCAGACACCACATGTCAACCCCCAAGGGAGAAAAAAAAAAAAAAAGAAAAGAAAAGGAAAAAGGTGCAAAGGAAACAAATAAGCAGAACCAAAATGGTAACTACAAAGAACAGATGTAAGTATACCTCAGATTCTAAAGTACATTTTTGAGTATGCTTTATGCATTTACAGCATTTAAGTAGTGAGATTATAACAGGGAAGCTTCCAAGCCCATCATTAACCCAGGAAGGTTACTTTTACTAATTCCTCTTTAGTTAGCAAAGAGAGGTTTTTGAGGGGGCAAGTGAAAAGACCCAAGGTCCGGCTTCTGCTCTGAATCAGAGTCTCTCCAGACTTTCTGTAAGAAATCTACAGAGTTTGTACTCAATAAACATATATCAAGATCTGTTTCCTTTGACAAGGACATATAATTCCCCGTATTAATTCTGCCACAACTGTCCTCTGTAATAGTTTCTTGGATAAATTGAGGCTGAGAAGAAAACCTACAATGTCTTTGTGGGAGCGTGACAGAAACTACCCGGTCTAACACAAACTCATCCATTTTTCAGCTACATTACCTTTTTCAGGAAAAACTCCTTGCTGAATTCTGATTCAAAATATGGAGGAATTATTTTGTTTCTTATTGCCATTAAGGACTTCTTTTCTTCATCAAGTTCTTTCCTAAGTAAGTTTTAACGTTGTTGATAAGAATGAAAAAGCATTATAATTGAGTTCAACCTGGTCTGTTCAGTATTATGTTTAAAACATTGAGGAATGGAAGTGATAAAGGCAAGTGGCTTTTTTATTTTTCTGGTTAATCACAACGAGTGATATTCTTCTAATTGGCAATTTTCTCAGTGATCGATCAAGAACAAGCTGGTCTGGCATGCACAGACAATGTCCTCCTCAGATACAGAGATATGATATATAGAGGGGCTGATCAAAATGCGTATGGAGAATGCGCTGGCTGCTGCAAAGAGTTCCTCCTCAAAACATGCTCCAGTTCTCTAAATCTTGTGGGACATGTCTGAGACTGCCAATAGTGTCTTTCCAACCTTCCAACAAACATATAAATCCGAGAATTGGTATTTTAGACGCATTGCTAAAATTTACAATACAGAATGAATCTAATTTCCTTATTACAGAAAAAATTGATAGCTCTGTGGACACAGAAGAAGCTGTTCAAACTTCTGAAGGTAAGAAAGATTCACTAAAGACCAGATTTTTTTTCAGCTTGATTCAGTCCAGTTTTACACTACTACATGTGCACTAGCAGCCCAGAAAGGCAACTGTGTCCTGGGCTGCATCAAAAGCAGCGTGGCCAGCAGGTTGAGGGAGGTGATTCTCCCAATTTACTCCACTTCCGTGAGAGTGCTGCGTCCAGCTCTGTGGTCTCCAGTACAGGAAAGACATGGAGCTGCTGGAGCAAGTCCAGAGGAGGCCACAAAGTAGACCAGAGGGCTGAAGCACCTCTCCTATGAGGACAAGTCAATTAGAAAGTAATTAAAAGGTAACATCTGACATTCTATCAGATTCACAAAGCCCTTTCCTCTAGAACTGAAAATTATAATGTTTTTAATGCACAATGCTTAAATGAGAAGTTTTTGTGCAGTACTAAAGAATTATATAATACAGCAATATAATTATGTGTCTCCATAGAAAAGGTGTCTGTAAACTTACTTTCCAAAAAATCATATTTTTCTCTCATTTCATAGTGGCTTTGAGATGATTCCTAATTTTTTTCCAAATGCTTTTGTGAATTACTGTATCTACAGATTGAAATCCAGTAACTTTGATTTACACCTGAGCAGAAATTCTGAAAATTCACCTGACTGTGAAATGTACATTTTTAGCAATATATGCTGTTTCAGAGCATCTATAAGGACTTTTTTCCTTGAACTCACCAAACAGCTTCACCATTCATCAGTGGAAGATAATGGGCAATATTTTAAAAACTTGAGAGCAACTGAAGTAACGGGGATTGGAATTAAAAGTGAGGGTCAGCCTTAAATACAACTTTGAACATAAAAATCTTTGTAATGCTCAAACACATACACACTTCCTCCTGTAAGTGCACTTATCTGAAGATCATAGCATCTGCCTCAGAACTCCCATGAGAAATACTTTACAAAGAGGAAATGGAGATACGGTTACTTCCCAAAGCAGAATGTTCAGATGTTGCAAAATGGGTCTTGCTTTAGTAAGGCATTGATTTTTAAGATGACCCTAAACTTAAGGTTCTTCTTAAAGAAAATTAGTTTACCTACTGTTCACATTTTACCTCCTAAAATATCCTCAGAAATGCAGTTACAAGGTGTAAACCATGAGTGTATCCCCTACTTTATAGTATAAATACTATATATAGTGTATCCCATACTTTATATATACATATGCATGTAAATAAGAAAATGCCTATGGGGTGGCATTATGAGGAAAGCTTTCATACCCATTTTGGGCCATTGGCATGGCTGGGTGCCTCTCTGAAATGCCTGTCCCCATGCAGCACAGGTACCAAACAAGGAATTAGAAGCCTGCGTGCACTCATAGGGCGATTACCTCATTGCTGTCACAGAGAAGTGGAAGAATAGCTCACATGAATGCAGTGCTGTGCTGGATGGATACAGACTCTTCAGGAAGAGCAGGCCAGGAAGGCAAGGAGGGGAAGTTGCCCTGTACATAAGAGAGCAGCTGGAAGGCCTGGAGCTCTGCCTGGGGATGGGTGCTGCGCCAGCTGAGAGCTTATAGGTTGGGATTAGGGAGCAGAACAACATTGATGGTGGTGTTGTGGGTGTCTGCTATAGACCAGCTGATCAAGAAGAAAAGGTAGATGTGGCTTTCTTCAGACGACTGGAAAAAGCCTCGTGTTTGCAACACCCGGTCCTCACGGGGGCCTTAAGCCATCTCGCCCACAGCTGGAAAGCAGCTCTGCAGAGAAGGACCTAGGGGTCCTGGTGGACACCAAAGTGAACATGAACCAACAGTGCACCCTTGCGGCAAAGATGACCAGCTGCATGAGGAGGAGTGTTGTCAGCAGGTCCCAGCAGGCAGGGAGGTGAACCTTCCCCTCTACTCAGCACTAGTGAAACCACATGTGGAGCAGTGTCCAGTTCTGGGTTCCCTAATACACTGAAAGACATAGACTTAAAGAAGCAAGTCCAGAGAAGAGACACAAAGATGATTAAGGGCTTGGAGAATGTTTCATATGAGGAGAGGCTAAAAGAGGTGGAACTGTTTTGCCTTGAGAAGCTTTGAAGCACCACCATATGATAGACATGGGACTGGGGTTCTATTTGAAAAATCAGCTAGGATTTGTGGAATACCTGAATCTTTATCTGAACCATCAGCATTTGAAAATATTAATATAAATTATTTTCCACACTGGTGGCAGAACCAGTAAACAGAACGTAGGACTTCTGACTTCAGCCTGGTTTTGAATAGCATAAGTTAACAATATCACTACTAGCTTTTGGGGAACAGAAAAAAAAAAAAAAAGAGACACAATTAAACCATTCAGCATTTCTGTTGCAAAGAACACCCCATTATTTGCTAGCAAACCACTGGATCATTACCCAAGACCTGGTGAAATCTGAAGCAGCCTTTCCAAAATCAGGCTTAAGTTGGCTCATAAAATAAATAATTTTATGTCCTACTAATATTACCTGTGCTCTTCTAGTCTGCTGTGCCACTTGGACACTGGTGTTGCTCCTTCTGGGCTGAATGATCAGGAAAGAAAAGAAAGTATTGAAAATAAGAAAACTAGCATAATTTTCTACAAGCACAAAAATATTTACAAGATAATGTTGGAAAGAAAATGCTTTTTATGAGCGTATGTTAACATATCAGTTGACTCCTGGACTTACACAGTTTCCACAAAACTGTTTGCTCGTATTTGCATTTTTATTATATTATTCAATCAAAGAAAGTCTCAAGATCTTTTTCCAACAAATTTTAAAGTATCTTTAAGATAAGGAAAGAGAGGCACAGAGGGACAAAATAACCATTGGAAAAGCTAGTAAAACATTCTGATATGTATCTAGAGATCTAGGTCCTGGTCCTTAATGACAACCAGTAAAGCACACTGCCTTGCCTGTGGGCTTGGTTCCATCCTTTGTGTTCTTTACATTTGTATCTGTTCTCACAGCTCTGTCCTACCTGGCCCTCTGCCGTTGGTCCTTTCTTTGGGTAGTGATTGTCTCCTCTGCGTGACTCTGGTGATGAGAAGCCACTGCCTGTTCATACAGCTCAGTTATATGTGCTGTAAGGTAGGGAGTATTACTGAATGTGCATGTTCTGCTAAGCACTGCTAAGTGTAATGAACAACAAACAAAGCAGGATATATCTTGAATGCATCTTTCTGTCACGTGATGAAAGCCTACAGATTCTTTATTACCATGAGGAAAGAGGAAGAGAGAACTTCATTCCAAAATCAAGTTCAGAACACTAACAGATAGGAAATTAATCCAATTCAAGGTAGAAAGAAATAGAAGCAGCTGAAGTTTATACTCCTACCCTGTATTTCCTAAAATATCTTTATGTGCTTTCAAGATACAAATCAAATACCTGTGAACAGCAAAAGTTGCTGATATTCAGCCATGTTCTGACTAGGAAGGAACACTCCATCTCCAGCTGAAGAAAATAACATGGGCTTTCAGGGACTTTTATTACTTTTAGCTTACTTAGGTTGTGTTTAATTGTGGCTATGAAGGAGCCATAATCAACATTCTCACAGAAGGAACTACTAGCTCAATATGTATAATGGAGAAAAGCCAGCCTTTCCATATTTAAGATTGTAACCAGCTTTGGAGCTTTACTGAAGACTTTCATTGTCCTTACGTCTCGTACAAAACATGTTAGTTACTTCATGCTTTGCACCTAAAGTGTGAGTCCAAAGAAATTTCCTTGTTTGAAAAGAAATTTCTGTGATAAAGCTTAGGAGATCTGAGTATATGAGAGATATGATATTTGATTATGACAACATCTCTTAGCGTTTCAGGAATTATGTAATTGCAAACTTCAAAGCTAGAGTTTTTTATTATGTCAGCTTTCCCACCATAAACTATACTTTTATTTTCTTACTTTTTTTATTTTTGCCTCTCTTAAAGAGCTTCTCATTCACACTGTCTTATTCATTAATAATGGTAGGTTACAAGTACACGTCCATTTTAATTGTGTTTTTTAAACCAGGAAACTGTGTAGCAAGCATTTGTTGCAGAAGTTTCCATTTGCACTGCATTTTTTTTAACAAGCAGAAATAGTCTTGACAAGCTAGGAAGGGCAGAAAAATATGGGATTGAATTCTATGGATTTTTCTGTGGAAAAGGCTTATAGATATTTAAAAGAAAGAAATGTCTTAATTTTCATTTGTACCTATTGAAAATATTAATAAATGTTAACAAGTAAAAGTTTTCTTATGAAAACTTTAAGAGAAATTCACAAGGGAAAGCTAATACAGTGTTCCATCTTTTCCCTTAGGCAAGGTTGATGTAACCAAAATACACAATCATTAGAGATCAAGATCATATTTTCATATGTAATAAGCAACGAGGACTTATCCAGTTGCTTTGAAAACTTGTCTGAAATGTTGATACTTGTCTAAAACTGAGTGGTGTCATAGTTCTTATACCTGAAAAAAATCCGTATGTGTAGAAATGTGCATCAAAATGACAAATGCACATGCCTAAACACAGGAAGTGATTTTTAGAGATACTCAGTCATTGATGCTAACAAGTTCCAATTATCTGTGAAAAATCATACTCAGAATAGAAGAGATGAAAGCATGTACATAGTACATAGATGAATTCACCTTTATGTTCCTTCTTTAAAAAATACTACTAATGTACTTTATAATTTACTATGGTATTTTAGAATTTTAAAAAATAGATATTCAATTTTTGTTACCTCTAGCACTGAGATCTTCAGATGACTTCTCCCAGTTAGGGAAGGACTGCAATGAGGAAGGAAAAACTGTGACCTTGTGAGAAACACACCTCACAAAAACAGCATCCTGTTCAAAGGATTTCTATCCTAAACAAGTGTTATCTTGTTACCCCAGAATGTGACTACAAGAACAGAGGTATTTCAGCGTGTTAGAAAACATGCGCTGGTGAAAAAGGGAATGAAGTACGATTTCCCTGGTCTAAACATGTCTTTGTTTCCTTCTTGATGACTTACTTCACAGATGGCTTTGTATTTTCTATGGTTGCTGTTTATTAAATCAGCTAAGCCAGTTCCTATTAAAACTCAAATCCTTCTGCAAAGGATTTGAACCAGATCTAAAACTCATGGTCACAACAAGAAGTCAAACAGGAAATGTGTTCAGGAATTTAGAATCATAGAATCAGAACCACAGAATGGTTTGGGTTGGAAGGGACCACAAGGATCATCTAGTTCCAACCCCCTGTCATGGGCAGGGACACCCTCCACTAGACCAGGGTGCCCAAAGCCCCATCCAGCCTGGCCTTGAACACTGCCAGGGAGGGGGCAGCCACAGCTTCTCTGGGCACCCTGTTCCAGTGCCTCATCACCCTCACAGGGAAGAATTTCTTCCTCATGTCCAGTCTAAATCTCCCCTCTTTTAGTTTAAACCCATTCCCCCTTGTCCTGTCACTGTACTCCCTAAGAAACAGCCCCTCTCCAGCTTTCCTGTAGGCCCCTCCAGGTATTGGAAGGCCGCAATTAGGTCTCCCGAGAGCCTTCTCTTCTCCAGGCTAAACAAGCCCAGCTCCCTCAGCCTGTCCTCACAGGGGAGGTGCTCCATCCTTCCGATCAGCTTTGTGGTCCTCCTCTGGACTTGCTCCAGCAGCTCCATGTCTTTCCTGCAGCTCCATTTATATGCTTCGTTACTGGGGAGCTATCTTGCGGTTGGTTTACACTAAAGTGTTTGAGGGATAGGAGACTAAACTAAGCTGTTTGCTTTGTTCTTATGCTGTCCCTGAAGCAGTTAACTGGAAACCAGAGTTCCTGTGACCCAGCAGTCTAGGTTGTAATACAGCTGGGGAACAGTGGAGACTTGTGACACCAATTCCTGGGTCACAGCATGTCCACAATGAGACTACTGCTCAGAAAATAGCTGTCCCCTGTGAAGTCTGTACCTGGAAAGGTGCTTACAGTAGCTGAGACAACCAACAACAGTCACCAGTCAAGAGCACTGGAATTGAGCAGCATTTGAGATTCAGCACCTGAATCCCACCAAAGCAAACAAATGTCTGCCTGGAGGATACAGGCAGATGGAGTTACTGATAGGTCACTTCACTGCGTTTCTCCTTCCAGAAAACTTGTGAGCTCCTTCCCGGTTTTTTGCTCAGTATTTTTTACTCTCTTTTAAGACTTGTAGGCCACGTGTAAGTACAGAGCAAAAAATATATACAGAAGCTTGTAATATCAAGAAATATGGTTTGGTTTGAGCAAATGAAAATGCTAACTTGGCTAAAAAGTTCAGAGGCAAATTCTAGAATTACATGGTGGGGTTTTTTTAAGCTTGTATAGGAAAAAAAAAAAATCAAAGTAAAGTTGTAGATCTGTCCAGAAAGCTAGGAAAAGGAAACTAACAGCATTTCAAACTGGAAACATCTAATTCCTAATGTTTTTTGCATGTTGAGACAAGGTTTAAAAGTTAGACTCTAAGGCTAAGATGATGTTTGTTTGCTAGAATACTCCCTTTTAAAAGGTCGACAGATCATCTGGAAGTAAGTATTTAAACTAACACGGCTAGATCTTCCTTTTCAAATGCCAGATTTTTTTTTAATTCAGTATGGCTGAATTCATTATATGCGTGTAATTTGATTAAATGGAAATAAAATTATTTCCTAAATGAGACTAAAAAAGAAAACAGTGTTGTATATTAAGATACTAAAAATCTAGTGTGTTCACATCATGCAAGGTACCAAATTTAAAGGAAGCTATAGGAAACAAGTTATTTAAAGGACTGAAACAGATGAAATTGATTCACTCTTTACATAAGCTGTAAGGAGTGTTTCTCTCATTCATCCTAATCCATTCCACCGACTTCTGCTGCTTTAATTTTCCTAATTTTTTTTACCACTCATCTCCCACTAACCTCACTTTCCTAACTGCTACCCCAAGTCCCTCTTCCTCTGTTTACTCACCTTTCTCATTACCTATTCCACTCCCTTTTCTTTTTATGGTCTAATTGCTGTGCAAATTAGCAGAGCACGTTTTCAAAAAAATATAAATGCTGGTCAGCAGTAATAACAATATTCATCGAGACTGTTTTTGGATTATCCCAGGAGTGGAGTTTAAATTCTCAGTATGCAGGTGGCTGTGGTTGAAACAGAAGTCTCCTGGCTGCAATGACAACAGACTGGAAACATTCTCATTCTACTGCTGGTGGACATACACAGCTCAGTATTTTTGGCCTGTGTGTTTGGGAATGTATCCATTTGAAAAGCCAAACTCTTAAGCTGTTTTCAGCATTTCTTCCCCAAAATCGCAGTAGTGCCATTCAGTAGCCCAGACAAATGCTGAATGTGGCTCTGCTTTACCATTAAATTCAGCAGAACTCGCATTGTGCTATCCTAACATTTGTTATTTTATTAATGGATAATGATACGTTTTAAGGCTGACACTTCCAATGCAATACAATAGTTTTGTTGGGAAAAGTAGTTAAAAATTATATTTTTCTCACTGTAATCAGTTCAAGAAGACTTGCAGCATTCTCCTTTTCCTCTTCTGTTCTTGGTTCTTTTACATTCATCTCTTCCAGCTCATTTTCCTGCTTTAAAATGTTGTCTATATATTCCTGGTGGAACAATGAAAAAGAAGAAAGATACAGATGTTTTTGGAGAGGCAGACTTAAGGGGCACATATATAAAGAGTTTGTGGAAGTAATGGACATGTATGCTTCTTGTTAATGTCATAAAGGTCTTTTCTCTGAATTTGTGTTGATGAGTTATATGGATATCTAAAGGTTTGCATGGAAAAATAGTTTTTAAAAAAACTAAGAGGTCAAAGAGAGGAGTACATGCTGAGAAGGTAGCAGATGAAAGCTTACCAAGGACTAATCAACTCTGAAGACTAGCAAGACTATTGAATCTACAAGAATAATGTACTAATGATACCAAGAGTCTACTGAATCTCTACCAAGCCACTAGCACACATGAGCATCCACAATGAACTGTGTGACTCAGACCACATCCAACAGCTATCTAGAGGTCCCTGGTGTGACGTTGTGACTCCCTGCTTCTGAGTAGCCAGTAGGTTTGGCCTCCTCACTGTTGCACCAGTCAGGCAAGGATGAGTGAGCATGTGTTTGAGTAAACTATGTGAGTGAACAAGGAATGTGTTGAGTAAATAACTGCTATTAATAATAATCAATTATATAATTAAGATCAGCTTAATGAATAAAAGGTGTTCTAACAAACACTGTGATCTGTATCTCTCTCCTGTTTGATCTCCTATGAGGGAAAAGGAAATTCACAACATCATAACTGAAGAATTAGGTTCAAAAAAAAATCTGAAGCTCTGTTTTCAGACAGAAGTTTGCTTTGCCAGAATCACACTAAGTGCTACAGAAAAGAATACTTTTCTTTTCCCACACTTCTTTATGCTTTAGAAGATCAGTTGGATGGAAGAAAAAGAGTCCTTAGAGAAGGTTATCCTAACACACCACTCTGCTAGAAAGCTACATGCAGTACCGAGCTTTATGAATAGACAAGGTTTGCAGAAGCAATCCGTTTCCAGTTCCAGATCTTTTTCATTCCTTCATACCTCTTAAATTTTAAAGGAGATGGAGAAAGGAAGAATATCTTTTTCTTTAGATCTTTATCTAGTTCTGAAAAAGTGAATATTTGGCTAAAGATTTAAGAGACCTCCTTCTGGAAAAATCCATTAATTAAATATTGATATAGGAGTAATGAGGATACTTCCATTGCAGATTAATTTGATTATTGCAAATGTCTTCTCAGTGCCAATAATTAAAATTCTTCCTTCCTAATGTAACAAACAGCAGTTTTCTTTCTTTAAAAGCCAACGACAGATCTAGGTCAATGGAGAGACCTACCTTAGGATTTTCATGTGGAACTTTGAAAGCATTGCCTTTGAAAGATCAGTATGCAAATTAAAGAATCATTTTTATATATTTATAGACTGTAAAAGGGTAAAATCTAATTCTGATAGACTGGAATGTCCCAAACACACCAGGGTTGAACAGCTGTCAATGTTTTTCTATTGCAAGCATGTCTTTTTTTGAAATGTAATGTGAAAAAAGATAATATAACTGGCTACAACATGCTACAACCTTCACGAATGTCACATGCTGTTAACTTTCAAATTCAGCCTGCAATGCCATCATCAGGATATGTTAAATGAATAAATTATAGAATGCATGTATTCTGTTACTCTCTAATTGGTAAGTAATAATGAGTTTTTAACTCTAAAATCTCTTCTAAGAGCATCTTCACAATGTGAATTAAATAAATCAATGTTTTATAAAAAAAAGTGAGTACTACAAAGCTGCCAACAAGGATCAGCTGCAGAACTTTCAGATTCCATCTCAGAACACTTGCACATGAGGTATACCTTGCACCATGTTATGAGCCAGTCACTGATGAGGGATAGAGGGCATGTACTCTGTCAGAAGGATACGCAGCTATTTGCTAGACATAGACAGTGTGACAGAACTCAGACTTGAACCTGGAAATGTTCTGTACTGATTTATGAAAACAAATACATAACCAAGACTACAGTGTGTCTCAGTGACGGTCACTAAGTTAACTGTAATTGGGTTAGAAATTTTTGTACAACTTTATAGATTTAAGTTTTTAAGGCTTTGTGATGGAAAACAAACCCTAAGTGAAGTAAAAGGGAAGTAAGAGATATCAATATTGACAGAAAGGAAACAATTTGCTAGTGTACTGTCTGTGATGAGTACTGGACTAGATCCTACATATTTGCACAGAAAAGTAGGTTCCACAAGAGATGAGTGAAAACAGTTCAGCTGCTTCAGAAATACACTTTTCTTAGAGCACCTGTCTACATATGAAAGCTGATTTTTCTTCAAATGTAGTAGATTTTTTTCTTGTCTCAGGTATATACTGCAAATTCATGTCATGCAATTTGTCCATTCGCTATTGCCCGCTGGAAGAATGCATAAATGTGATTGTACTACCTTGAGGGAAAGCTGCAGCTTTTCTCTTAGTTTGTCATTGAGTGGCTTATACTGGAATAGCTGACGGATTTGCAGTTTATTAGGACATTTTCGCACAGGTCTTGGCAAGCATGTCTGCTCTTTGGATCCAATGCAGAGACCCCTCCAAGTATGTGTTCTGACTGACGAACCTGTGATCTTCCTCTGTACATAGACAAGAACAAGCGAAAAGAGCAAGATGCTACTTATATTACTGACTAAATGCAGGTATCAGCAATGTGTATCTCTGCTGAAAAGCACATGGTTTCCTTATAGCATCATAGATCTAGACAATAAAGTCAGTAGATTCTTGGGCACAATTTATCTATTCTAAAACCCAGCAAGGTGAACCCCCCTTAAAATTACTGTATCACCTTACTGAAAGTAGAAGAAGCCCACGGTGACTATATTTTCCCTGACACAGCCTACCCCTTGCTTTGCCTGTTTAATAAACTGAATAATGTCACAGTGTTTAGGGCTCCCTTTCCCCCCTTGAACAAACGTTTATTGCTTAAGCAGGAAAAGACAATTTTTAAACAATTATACCTCAAGAGGAAAAAATGTGTCCCGGGTCCTTGACTGAAGATTTGGAGGAATGATACTCTCTGGTTCCTTCTTCATTACCCAGAGAGACGTTTCAGCCAAAGGGCGGAGGATAGTAATACTTAAAACACCTGGTTCAAAGACACATTTTGCTAAGAATTAGCTCAAATCCAAAAAATGATGGGCAAGTGTCTCAAAAATCCAGAACAATACACTTACCTAAGTATAAAAACCACCCTTATTATCAAGTGGTAAAACTCCATGTGAAAATGTGGTACTCATGGTTACAGATAATAACAGACCACTGAGGTGATTATAGAATAATTGGACAATTTTGGATTACTCAGACTATGTTTAACAAGAGACTGTCTATGCTACTTGCTTTGAGTCTTGGGTAACAGCTCAGTTGTACAGTGTGTGAAGTATCCCAAAAAAGGAAGAGCAGACAACTGACCCATATTTACTGAATACTAATCTCAGAAGTAGTCCATCATATTCAGAACATGCATAATTCTTCACTGTATTTTACACTTCCCAATCTGTTCCCTGGATGGATTCCATTAGAGATGATTTATTATCTCTTTTTATTGTTCTGATTAATTTTAGTGTTCTTCAAACTATTTCAATCCAACCCAAAAATCTACTTAATCTATTATTACCTGCCTCTTAGGTGGCCTTCAAAATTGATACCGCCACTGAGGTACTTTGTCACAATGATAGAAAATTGCGAAGCTTTGTTGTCAAGGCAAATAGAGTCAGTACTGAACAAGGTAGAGTATGAAGTCTGGAAAAGCAGACATGCTACTATTACAAGTGACTGCTGGTTGTGAGCCAAGTTTTCTTGACTAGGATTTTCAGTGGGTACCTATCTTCTCCATTTTCCTGAACTTTCCACCTTCCCTATCTTTTTGGCTCCCTCAGTGCCCTTTCTCTTTTCCTTTTCCCATGGCAAAATTATTTCATTTTGTTTATACAATGGGTAACGAATCATTATGTTGAATAGAAGCAGCATTAAAAAATGTGCAAAATCTGGTAAAAGCAGTAGGTGGGAAAGTTGTTCCCCATGCTTATGACATCAATCTTTGAGAAGAATGTCTTAGCACTCTATGACTTGAAGCAAGCTACCCTTATCATCCCTCCATATCCAGGGGAACCATATGTTCCTGTCTTTTTAAAGACATATTTCTTTTCTTAGGATCTACTTGATATGCCACAGTGTATTTTATAGAAACACAGTATCTCCAACTAACTTCACACTGACAGCCAACCATTTCAGGATGTAACTTCTTGCATTGCTACTACAAGGTGGTGGGTGCCACATACTACTGGCATCCCCTATTTCAGTCATAATTTTCCAGCTTCTTAGTAACAGCCAGGCTAAGGGTCAACATCAGAGCATCACTGTCTTCATTGATAATTAGAGATATATCATTAATGAAGACTGCGATACATTCAATGATTTTTCATGGTAAATACTCAGAGAACAGGGTCTCCCTGTCGATGGAGGGGGGGTGGAACTAGATGGTCCTTGTGGTCCCTTCCAACCCAAAACATTCTAAGATTCTATGGCTCTATGGTTCTAATCTATGCATTTGGTAATCACTTTTGTTTGTGTGTCTAAGAGTGGATAAAGATATGCCAGTTATGTTTTCCCTTATCCCTTCACGGTGTCATTCAGTTAATTCTCTGCTTCCCAGAGTTTTCCCACAAGCTCCTTTTTCTCATTGCTTCAGTGCCTGTCTACATGGGGAAAAACATCTTCAAATTTCCTGTTTTGGAAGCTGTTTTGAAGCTTCTGACTTCACCTTTGCAATTATTTCTGTTATAAGTTTATCAGAAAAGAAAAGTTTCCTACCTGGACATTCTTGTAGAGGATCCTGCAAAACGGCAACAGTGGGATCACTACAGGCCTCAGCAAGATACTCGTATACATCCCTGCTCCGCAGGAGCTCAGTTCCAGAACCATCTGCATAGACTATGAAGAACCTACACAGCCAGCCACACACATTGGGCTCTATCAAGAAAATGAAACTCCAACACGATGACATCAAATGCACAAATGCAAAGTACTGAACAAAGGAAGAAAAAATCTACAAACCCTGTGCAAATACAGTGCAAACCCTGTGCAAATACAGTGCAAAAGAAAGTGTAAACTTATGAATCCAGTGCAGTTTACCTGGGGACATGCTCATCATAAGTGATAGGTTTGTTAACTTCTTGGAGTACTGCTGCTGAACTTCTGTCCTCCCTGTCATCAGAGCCAAGGCTAGAAACACTCACATATGTGCTGCCATCAGCCATGACCTATAATAGAAATTATACAAAATTACTTGAGTTACATTATACTTCTAAAACAGTAAGATGCTGCGAAAATTTAATATGACTTAGACCAGTGAAAGAGAAAAGATGTATTTCATGTTGAGCAACCTGAAATTCACAGGAAAAAGCAATTAAGAAGAAAACAAACATTTCTAGAAAGACATGCCATATCATAAATACTAATATCATATGCCGGTATTTAATAAATGCTTAAGGGTTGTTAGTTGTCAAACAGGACCATCCATGCTTACATTGCATCTTCAACATATATACCTACAGGCATCAACAGGCAGCTTCACACAAAAATACTCACTTGCTGATGAAGTCAGGTAAATGTATACTCAGACAGGTACTGATGTACCTCTGTGAGGTATATATGTATCTGTGTATACACACCTACACACACACACAGAGCGATACACACAAATATATGTATAACTATATATATGTTTACATGCTAATATTTTAGTTAATAATTACAGAGTACATACATATATACTCCTGTATAGGAGTATATATAAATATAAATGTGTATATACATACTTACAGGTCTGTGTATATATATAGGTATATAGGCAAAAGTGAATAAATTTATACAATACAAGGTGTATACACCTATATATACCTGTATCTATACACGTGTTGATATATGAAGAGATATAGATGATATAGATTATATATTTATATCTATCTACCTATATACATGTATATACTTATAGAAGGGGCCCTTGTCAGGCATTCATTCACTTTAAAAATACGTTCTCAGAGAATCTTATAATACTGAGTGACTTTCTACAGTACTTCTTGAAAATACTATGCGATTGTGAACTAATGTGCCATTAATATATACACACAAGGTAACTAACAATGAATAATAACCTAACGAGGAATAACAATGCCTCTGATTCTTACAGTCAGTTGCCTTTGGAAGATACAGTTTAAACCAGAGTGATTCAAAGGGCAGTCCATGAACTGGATCTGACACACACCGTCCGTGTTTGCTGTAGTCGCAGGTGTGACTAGGACGGAGGAAGAACCAGTACTATCACCGGTCCCGCACCTGGCTGCCATCCCTACCAACCAGATGAGGATTGGACTTGAGGAACTGGGTAACTGCTGACTGTAACAGCAGGCAGGACTCAAAAGCTGGGTGCCTCCTGTTGTATCTGTACACGATAAGAAGCTTAGGTCCTCGAGTTGTTAACTGGTACTGTATCCACATGGTCACCGACTCCATCACATAAGCACATACTCAATGAAAAAGGGGTCTTAAAAGTATAGTGTGGGATGATGTAAATGAAAGATACTCCATTAATGGCAAAACCAATGAAACTTGTTTTCCCTACAGTTATTCTTCATGTCTGCGTCCTGTCATACTGCATTAATCTCATCTTTCTTTCTTCAACCCATACCCTCTGTGATCACTGCTCCCACAGTACATTCAAATGGCCCACAGCCTCCTCAGTTTCCTTCCTTTGTTCCCTAAGTATCAGCTGAGAAAAAGCAGGATGTGCTCATGCTGATGCCAAGCAACTTCTGGGATGACTTGACTGCATTGATTTTATAAGAAGGTGGTATCTTCGAAACTTCTATCCCTCTGGTTGATTAGTTCAAAATTTGTTAGGGAAAGATTGACACATAGCACAGATCGATTATATACACACTATTTCTTCAGCCAAGTTAAAAACTGTCAGAAGGGTGTATGTCCTGGGGAACCTCAGTGCTGTTTCATAGGAATCTGGGAAAATGGTAATGATTACAATTGTAGCAATAGAAAGGATACTCTAAGGAGGTCACATGTAAAATCTTTAATTAGAACCTTAATTAGAAAACAGTATGCAGGTCACAGACACTTAGATGATGTTTCCGGTACTCAAAACTAAGTACCAACCTAGCTGAAAAGTACCTTTTTCGGTGTGAAGGATCATAGCACAAACAGTACGACTTTAAAGACTGAATCATTCCTTTTACAATAACACTTGCCTTACCAGGCAGGTTACAGTGTTTCTACAGACCTTCAGAGAGGCCAATAGCCTGTCTCATTTTTAATCTCCATTTGCAGAGCCGATTTTTTGCTATAATATAAGTCATGCTAGTTAAGGTAACTTTACAGGTAAGGTAAACTGTAGACCACGTGTTTTATTTCAGTTTCTAAAAAAGGAGAAGTACAAAGAAACGGAAATCCATCGCATACTCAAGAACATTTCAGAGACCGGATTCAAGAGCTGTTCCATCCTGGCTAGCTAGGCTATTTTATGAGGCTACAAGCTGACTTTGAGAGATGTTTATAAGATGAAATTACTTAAAATGAAGAAACTTGTTTCCTTCCATGTATTTTACCTTGAAAAGATTTCCTTCAGTATCCATCATCTCGCAAATAGTGCTGGAAGTGTGTTTCATAACGTATCTCCCTGCTTGTTTCTCTTCTTTCTTGCTGACGAAATTGTAAACTTCATGGGTATAAACTGCTGAGCAATCTTCATCAATGAAAAGAGAGCCTGCTTTCATGGGTAAAACCTATGACCCAGTAAAAAGGGAAAAGGTTCAGTTCTGAAAAGTGAAATGTCTGGTTTAAAGGTACTGTGAAAATGAATAACGCAAGTCAAGAGGAGAGCTTTCAGACCTTTACTACTGAATGATCCAGTTTTGAGGGACTGAAAGGAGAGAAAGAAGGAAGATGAGTCCAGGAGATAGGCTGATGTTAGTCTCTGTAATATTTTCTTTAACTTCAAGAAATTTAAGATTGTGATTCAAATACACTATAGAGTTGTGAGTAAATATCTAAATATTGGCAAAGTATAAAAGAGATGGAATCACAGGATTTGTGAATCACAGTCAAGGTGAGAGATGCTGATGGCAGGGAACTTGGAACACAAAGATAAATTTCACTGTCACAAACTAAAAAGAATTCCCACCTGATATGTTCCCTGTGGCTTTGCTATAACAGATGTCCCATCTCCAAAGATGGTGCAACAGATACCGTCCTCACAATTTGTTATAACAGTAGCAAACTCAGGATTCTCTACTTGCACACATTTCACCTTCTTTGTGGTGGCTGCTGAGGCTTCATCTAAGAATTAATACAGAACAAGACGACACGTGAACCATGGAAAGGTCTTTTGCTTTTTCTCTCATAGGGCTGGATCTTTACTCAGTAAAAGACTCTCATAAAGTTCATAACATCCTTTGTCATGTAATTTTATGTTACATAAGCAATATGCAACCCTTGAATTTCTGGACTGCACATTCAATACAGGAAAATCCAGCAGCAAAAAATGTCTGTAACCATCTGTGGCTGGCCAGGAGAGTACACACTAATTTATCAAGTACAGTACTAACCAAAATGCTCTGGATATTTGTAACATACAATTTGGATCACTGAAATTCTTTGTCTGTAATACAAGCTCTAAGGTGTGAAGAAACACAAATCTTGGAAAACAAATCAAACTGATATGTTAAGCTGGCCATTGTCTTCCCATTGAAGAGACAGTCAATTTTTTTTTTATTTTTAAAATCCTGAACATTTCTTGTTAAGTGAGTAACTAATCAAATTTTCAATATCTCAAAGGTTGGTCAGTCCATGCCTTCTCTAGGGAATATGAGGATGCCCTGGTCCTTATACACCTTTTCAGTTAAGACTCAAACCATCTTGTTTGCTAGTATTAGGGTAGGTGGAGAAAGGGCAATGAACATACTCGAACTCTAGCACTGCGGTCTCATGGTGAAGACACTTCATGTAACTAGATACATGGAAAGAGGGCCATGGCTTGTTTGCTACAATGGAATTTTTGCACTGAATACTGATGGAAAAAACACCAAGCAGATAAACTTAGCCTAGACTGCACTATCGGGTTTGTTATCTAGGCTGCTGGTATAAACCTTCTTTAATGCATATTTTGACAATTATCTGCTTCATGAGACATAGCAGAGATAAGTGCTTCCCTTTTCATTTTACCTGTTTCCTTGCTATCCTCGGGTACAAAAAGTTCTTCACAGTTTTGATAAAAAGTTGTGATCCTTGTACCATCAGCATGATCTACTACTCTGCTACCATCCAGCTTCTCAACAATTACCACTTCATCATCTCGTACAGTCATAACCTGAAAGAAAGAAGGAATACTCATTTATATTAGCACTGTGATACTTGTAATGGCAACGACAGTGACAGAATCATGAATAGTTTTGGTTGGAAAAGATCTTTAAGATCGTCAAGTCCAACCATTACCCTAGCACTGCCAGACCCACCTTTAAGCCACGCTCCTAAGCACCACATCTATATGTCTTTTAGACACCTCCAGGGATGGTGACTCAACCACTTCCCTGGGCAGTGGTTTCCATGTTCCAGTGCTTGACACCCTTTTGGTGAAGAAATGTTTCCTAACATCCAATCTAAACCTCCCCTGGCCCAACCTGAGGCCATTTCCTCTTGTCCTATCACTTGTTACTTGGGAGAAGAGACCAACACCCACCTGCCTACAACCTCATTTCAGGTAGTTGCAGAGTGATATACAAGCCATTATGTACGGAAACGCTGAAGAAGCTAGACTACTTCAACTTCAGCTACTTCAGAGACCAAGGAATTGCATTTTCTACGAAGGCTAGAACAAATCCTACAATTTACATGATGGTAGCCCTGTCTCTTAGCTTAGCAGACAGTGCTATAGTAACACAAAAATAGTAATACCGTTCCATCAGCTGGGTCAGTTGCCTGAAAGAATAAGATTGGCTTCAGATCCATTCTCTTTGCTCCCTCAGTGCCCACTTGAATGCCTGATGGAGTTGTTGTTATCCAGGTTCCTGCCTGGTTCTCCTTAGTTTGCTCAGAATTAACCAGATCCTGAACAGTATTTTCAAACAACTCATCCTTGGTTGGGTTTGGTATACTGTTTCTGTCATTGTCTTTTCCTGCAGAAACAAAAATTTCTGTATCAGAATTGCTATTCTCTAAGGCGAAACACAAAAATCAATGAAGTTCAGACTTTCTATGAGTATTGGTTTTGACAGAATTGAAAGAAGAGCTCTTTATCAGGCTGGAAGGAAATTACACATGCCGTTAGTCAAAGGTGTGCCCTTGAACTAATCTTATTTAATGTGTTTGTTAATAACACAGAAAAAGTAAACAGCATGCTAATGACATCTGATTATGGCATGACTTTGGAAGGGACTACCAATGCCAAAGAAAATCTGAATAGATTACAGAAAAGAAGCATCCAAAACTGTCTCGCGAGCTTGAAGATTAAAGTAATAGGAATTTGATACAGCCTATTAGAATGAAATTTAATGTGAAAAGGTTATAAAAATAATTTCTGCTTCAGACAAGTTTGCAACAGCAGAAGAAAAGAAAGTCCTGGAGGTATCATTTATACAGAATGACTACAAGTTATCAGCGTAAAATGGTTATATTGGGACTACAAGTTCATACAACCAACAGATAATGATCAATAGTAGGTGCCTTGGAATACATACAATGAGAAAGAAAAATAGAGCAAGTCGTAGAATCGTAGAATTATTTAGGTTGGAAAAGACCTTTAAGATCATCAAGTCCTCTGTGAGAGAAGCATTTCTCGATAGCAAGACTAAAAACTGTAACACATAAGTAAGAATTTGACACTACTACATAAGTAGGATTCTTTCAAAAGACACTGTGTTGAATCACTCTGTCACCACTGTAGTTCTTACATACCCTTTTACTTATTAGAGTACTAGCATATTACAAGAAAAAGAAACCTGGAGTAGAAGAGAAATTATTTGCTATGAAGGTAACAAATTAGCTGTGTGAAGCAGTTAAGTACAGATAAAATTGCATTTTCACACTGGCAGAATTTTCAGACTAAAGAAATAGACCCTTTATAAAGTATCATCAGCCCTGCTAATGTTAAATTTGTCCAAAACACTGAAAATGTTACCTTTCTTAGTGCTGGACTCACATAAAGGCTCCTCCAATTCTAGTAATGGTTGTATGTTATCTGGAATCATAGATGGTGGTAGAACAGGGCCAGAATCAGGACTCCTACTCACTGTGCCATCAGCAAACAGAATCTACAGAAATCAAGGATATACTAGAGGTTAAAATCACTTCATACACCAATAGAAAGTCTCAAAAGAATGTGTTGCAAGTGCAATGATCACTTTACAAAAAAGTAAGAGACTCCCAGAATGAATGAAAGAAATGAGGAAGCCATCTCAAAAAGAATTGCTGCAGTTCACATATATAATTAATAGGTATTATAAAAGTAAACAGCAAAGATTATTCTTTCACTAAGTGGTCAAATGTTGATGACTTTTTTTTGTAGCACAGTAATGCGTCTGTATCACCATATTGATCTGTATTCATGTATTCCACATGTCTAGGATTGCTGTTAAATTTTAGCCATCAAGACTGCTAACAAAAAAGTCATGGTTATTTATCTTATTATAGTTGGTTTCTGAGATCTATTGTCGATCACACTAAACTCTTGATATGCGTGTTCCCTTGTGCAGCAGGGAACAACTATCCTCAAATTAATTTACAAATTTACAAAATACAGATATTCTAGGGAGAAGACAGGACCTTGTGGAAAACAAATGGACAACATACAGAATCATCTTAAGAGTTACAGTTACTGTAAGATAATTAACTATTTCTTCTTTCTTGAATGCCTATCTATATGCAGTACATTCTTGATGAGTCACAAACATTAAGTTAATATAAAGAAGGACGCATGCATAACCTCCTTATACAAAGACTATAGTATAATCATGCTAGGCACATAAGATCTATATACTTCTGTCGAAGGACGTATGTTGAGAATACATAGACATAGAGCAGCTAGCTTCTTTGCATATTCCTGAACTCTATATGTTTCTCAGAAATCCTGGCTAAATGGTTTTAAGATCTAATGTAATGAACGAATGTAAAGAACTGGAAGTTGTGGTCTACTTAGATAGGAAAAAAGCCGTGAGGAAATAAGGAATTATTCTGACAATTTCTGAGTCTAAACAGATGACTCCTCTTTTCATCTGTTTGCTAACTACATGTGGAGTCTCAGACTTTAAAAAGACAGTTGCTTGTAGATTGATTATAGAAAGATAGTATCTAGCCTAAAGCACCTAAAAGGTACCAGAATTCTGGGCAACTTAAATACGTGTAAACAAAGAAGGTACTTAGGAATATAAAGTCTTTTTGATGAAAATTTAGGATACCTAAAGGTGTCTGCAGGACTGAAGAGCAGTTCAGGTCTTTTCAGGATCCCATATGACTGTTTAGATGAAAAAATACATGGATGCTTTTGTGTTGCCAAAAATACCCAAAGCCCAACTAAATCACACTTCAGATGTTTAAGTCCAGGAATCTAGATGTCAAAACAGTATTTAGCTATTTTGTAATCACAAAGTTGCCTAAAATATTCACATGCCTAACATTTTCATCATTAAAGCTCCCCATTTGCCTGAAGTTCTGATTCTGAATAAAGCCAAGAGCATTTTAGTCTTGACATGGCTGCATAACTCAGTGGTTACTTAACTCCATCTATAAACTGGACACATCTTTATCTCAGCTGACAAGCACAAGTCCAAAGGTTGCAAGCTGCTTTCAAAGAATTCTACTAAACATACCTGGGTAGATCCATCCATCATGTACTTTATGACAGTTCCTTGACTGGTGATGACTCTTGACACCTCCTGCTCTGCTTGCCTTGCCACAGACATATATAGATGAGCATTCTTTACCTTTTGAGAATAACTCTGTCTAACCAGAATTTCCCAAATAGGCTGCTTGGACTGTTCTCTTTTGGTGTCTTCATGCTTTATTTCTCCTTCCGTAATGTCATGTTCCTTTTCTCTACTTTCCATAACCTCCTTGGCTTCATCTGCTTTGGCCTCACTTTTCTTTACCACCGCTTTCTCAGCTTCAGCTGTAGTGGCTTCACCTTTCAAATCCGAAAACAAATTCTCAGTTACTTAATACCGTGTAGCACACATTCGAACAGTGCGAAGCACCCAGCACCATGGTGTCTACAGAAGGTATGTGACTTTAGGTGAATAAGGCTAACCCTCCTTGTCTTCCTTTGTAATCCACAGAGTAAAGGAGAGACTCTCCTTTTCAGAGAACAATTCAAAGCAGTTATCTACTCAGAAACTCTGCATCCTCCTGTGGAGGCATCTGTTTTTCCAAATGAAAATAAGGAAAATTTGAAGATTTATGGATGCTGACATTTGGAAGACTAACATTAGGTAAGAGGAATTTGCTAACTAGCCATAAAGGTGAAAAAAGGTACTGAGTTTCACCAAGTTTGAGTTTGTGTAGAAACTGGAGTTAGAAATTTTGTCTACTTGAACAAATAAAGTTTTTAGATTAAATTATGGCAGTGTGTTGAGTGTGCTAATGTGTGTCAAGAGACTACATGTATGTGTCTGTAATTGCTCTGTTCACCTTAACTATTCAGAATTTCAACTTATGCTACTTGCCAAACTACATACGCTTGAAAACCCTTTGCATCCTCTTTACTTCACCAGATTGATTAGAACACATTTACCCTAAATTGGCAAAACCTGCCAAACTGGCTGCATCCACAGGGGCATTACTAGCAGAGACACAGCTGTGATCATCTCACGCTACTCAGTGCTCATCAGGCCGCACTTGAAGTACTGTGTCCATTTCTGGTCCCCACAATTCAAGAAAGATGTGGACAGACTGGAGAGGGTCCAAAGAAGAGGCACAAAGATATCAGAGGCCTGGAGAATCTGTCTATGAGCAAAGACTGAAGGAGTTAGCTCTCTTCTCGCTGCAGAAGGGGACCTCATAAAAGTATTCCAGTACTTAAAAGACAGCCACCAAGAGGACAGAGGCTCTCTCTTGACAAGAAGCCACATGGAGAACACAAGGAACAATGAGTACAAGTTGCATTGGGAGAGGTTTCATCTCAATATAAGAAAAGTATTTTACAGTGAGATCATTCACTAGAACAAACTCCCCAAGGGTGTGGTGGACACCCCATTGCTGTAGGTTTTCCAGATGTGATTGGACAGGGTGATACATAATCTCATCTAGGCTCTCTTTCCCACAAAAGGTTGGACTAGATAATATTTTGATATCCCTTCCAATCTAGGCTGTTCAATGATTCTATGATTTTGCTATTAAAGGAAAGAGGTGTCTGATAAGAAAAATGAGGGAAGCTTTTACTAGCAATTCAAATCTATGAGGTCAAAACCAAAAACTAATCAAGACATTCCTTTCTCACTTTATTATAAATTTGTTCTGGATCCTTGTGTACCATTCTACATTTATTAATGCTATTTCATACAAATTTCTTGATTTTTATTAACTTATATACACTGGACTTACCACTTGGCTGGTTTCTAAGAGGTATGTCGTTTCATCAGTTGCCAGGAAGACAAATGATCCTACTGGTTTTTATGCAGAACATTTTATCCTCATGCATAGGATGTGTTGGAATTACTGCTAGCATGTACTTGGTGTGTGTGATAAATCTGGTTTATTCCTGCAGTTGTGCTGATCTATTTTCACATACTCAATAGGTCCAACACAGCCTAAGCTGTACAGATTTGTTGTACATAGGCATTAAATGATATCTGTAGGCGGCTGTTTTTAAAATTGACTTGATGACAACAGCAAAATTCACATTTGTCTGCTTCAAAACCTAATGACGTGACTACAGACCCCCAAGATTTAGTATAGGTTACAGTATGCAAAGATGAACCTCGTGCTGGTTTTCAAAAACCCTGGGAAATGGAATCATTGCAGAAGGATATGTCAGGCACAGAAACTCATATGTATCTATATACCCCATGAGTCTACAGAAGAAATTCAACAGTAGAGGCAGAAAGGCTTATTATGACCGTCTTCTCTGTATGTACTGGATGACACAAACCAAAGGACTTACCTGAAGTAATTGTTGTTTTAAACTGACACTATATTTTAGAAAGTCAACAAAACCTGATTGTGAAATATCCAGTAGCAGAGAGTCCATCACAGCCTGGGTTAGTTCTTACCATTAAAAAAGAGTATAACTTAAATCTAGTATCAAGTACTACTTTTCAATTTCAAGCCCCTGATTTTTTTTTTTTTTTGCATACTTTGTTTACAAGCTATCACCAAAATTCTGTTTCCTTTGTGCTTTCACATTGGCACCAGTCACTCCTTTGACCTTTCCTTTGGTACTTAAATTGAGTTGTCTGGTGACATAGGCTCTCTATAACATACATCTTCCAATGCTTTAATCATTCTTGTCACTCTTCCCTGAATCTTTCAAAATATGAATGTCTTGTGTACTTAAGAACAATACATATGATTCCAAAGGAAGTGCAGATATAGGTAACAGAACAATCTTCCTGTTATCACTCAAGTTTCCTCGATGTATATGCATTTATGAATTCAATTTGCTCATTTTTCTTCAGTATTCCAATACACATGCATACTCAACTGACTATCCAACATGACTTCCAAGGGCTTTTTAGGGTTGCTGCTCCTCTACCGCCAATCTGTTATGTCCAACAATTCTAGATTTTACATTTGTTTGAATGAAAACACATTATTTATATTGTGAATATTATTAAATAGACATTATGATCAATTTAGTAATCTGAGATGTTAAAAAAAAATCATAATATTACATCTAACCCCATCAAGGCAGAAAAAATTTTCTTCTGTAATTTTAACTTGTTTTAAAATTCCTTACTTTGCAGTGGCTCAGAAAACTAACCTCCAAATGTTTCACCAAGGAAAGTTAATTCTAGTCCATTGGGACATGAGACATTCAAACTTGGGAAAGCAACAGCATTTGGCATCATTTGTGTTTGGGAAGCTGATTCTTCCATTTCCACCTACAGAATGAAACATGAATTAGTTTTAAAAGAATGAAGAAAAAATTAGACTACAGATTTCAGTTGTAATAAAACATTTTTAAAATGCCTTCTACCACTCATTTTTGACATTTTTAAATTGTATGGATTCTGAAGTGGAAACATTAGCTGATTTTCTTTGATTACGCTATCTCCTTTTCTTCCTCTTTATTAGCCCTTGAGGAAGAACCCTTCCTAACTTTATTAATTTTGCTGAGTCATTATGCTACCTTGTGCACAGTGTCAGGATGACAATACATGGATAATGCAAAGCAGAACTGCGTGAAATAATTCTTGAAGGTGCATCAGCTATTTTACCTATAATCATTAAAAGTGCACCAAAGATAAGTAAAGCAGTACTTCCGGTCTGCTGCAAATACAGCACCAACTTGAGAAAGGGACAGGAAGGAAAGCTTAGCAGTCAAAACTTGCACTGCTCTGTAATGGAAACTGTTTTGTTCACTGGAAAAGATGAGGATGACCTAAGAAATGTCTGAAGACCCTGGAACATTTGGTAAAAATATAACAATGGATCCTTTGATGTCATTCTCCTCCCCGCCCCCAACTCTATGTGACAATGAACTACACTATGCCAGTAATCACAGAACGAAAATGGTTTTGGGTTGCAGATGTAACAGAGAGAACTAGTCCTAGTATTATCCCATATTCCTGATTTTGAGGAATAAAAATATAAGGAAAAGTAAGGCAAATATGGTAGATGTTTTGCCACCTGTTTTTCAGCATAAAGAATGCTGCACATTTTAGGGTTACTTTACGCAGTATTACTGGGTAATTAAGGCTACCCTCAATATCCTAAGATCGTAGTCACAGGATCATGGGGTAGAAATCATAGAACAGGGTAGAAGTAAGTTGCCATTTACTTCTCCCTGTTTAACGGTAAAAAAAATCAAGTATACCTATATCATTAGAAAAAACTGCTAATATAACCTATTCTACAAATTTCCAGGGCTGGAGATTTCCTGGCAATCTATTCCAGTGCTTTACCTTCGTTAACCTTACTGACGTTTTCCTGTTGGTTAGCCTGAATCTCTCTAGCAGAAAATCAGTTACTTTTTGATTATTTCTTTTGATTATATGGGCTAGCATAAGAGATGATCGTGTTCCTTTACCTCTTTACAGAAGGCTATTCTGTCTCTTAACTCTGGATCAAAGAAACCCAAACCAAGTCTTTTAATCTTTCCCCACCAATCAAGTTATCAAGACCTCTGATCTTTCTTGGTGCTTTCCTTAGAACTCTCCAGTGTGGCACATATTTTTCTTGCAGTGCAGTACCCATAACTGGAAACAGTATGCCAACTGAGGCCCTACCAGCCCTGAATGGAAAATAGCCGTACATATTTAGCAGGCTATACTCCTGTTTATTCACCTCAATGTGGTCTTTGCCCTTCTCACAGCAAGATGGCATTGTTGACTTCTGTACTGCTTGTGATACACTGCAACTCTCAAACCTTTCTCTGTAGAACTGTTACTGAGAGAACTGTTACCCATTCTATAGATATATATTGATTATTTATATGTAATTGTAGAACCTAGAACTTATTCTTACTGAATTACATCCTATTTTCCAGACCATGTCCATGTGAATTTGTCAAGCTCACTTCAGATTCTAAACCTGTCCTCCAAAATACTTGCAGACTCACACATCTGTGTGCTGTATGCAATAATATGGATACTCTCTGATCAAAGATGTTCTAAACCAGACAGTAAAGCGTCTTTTGGAAGAAGAGGAGGAACTTAGATGTCTTCCTGACAGAATTTTGATGGTAGGGATACTTGTTTGTATAGGGTTAGCTTGTACCACACAATTGCTGTATGTTATGCTGAGTGCTGTTTGGCAACGACCTACATCACTTCACGTGCTGATGTAAACTCCTAGCTAAACTTGCTGAAATTAGGCCAGCAGGACTTTTTGTGGATATGGACAGAATCCATGCTGAAACAAGAACCACAGCATTACTTCATCCACGACTTATCATGGAAGCAGCATAGGTATGTTGTGTTGCAAAGAGTCTTCCAAGGCTATTCCTGCAACTATCGGCATGTGTTTGTTCTTGTCTGTCTTATTGCTCTCTCATTTTTTTTGTAATGGAAGTTGCCTCCTGTTTCTGATAAACTTGCACTGCATTAACTCTTCATTTCCATATTGCCCATTCTACCTCTTTGAACAGTTCAGCCCAGCTCTGTCAACAGAATTATGATCTCTATTCAGCTTCCCTTGCCAAGGGAGCTTAGAAGATAACTCACAAGCCTCTGGTGAGGGCACAGCAAGAGTGATTTTGAGAGAAGTAGGCAAAAGTAACCAGAGTAGGCAAAAGACCAGTTTTCCAAGACATAATTCTAAAAAAGAAGCAAGCAGATCTTTAGACCAGAAGATGGTGAATCTTTTCAGGGCAGTGCTGTAGAAAACAATAACAAGAACTGAAGTAGAGTTTCATGAAATGCCTCTTCGCTCTTGGAAATCACCGCAGTTGGACGAACTAGTGTTAATTTTCCATGGAGAAATTTGAAGAACAGGACAAAAGAGAAAACAGTGCAGAAAAAGATGGCAGACGTGGTGCCACTCACATTCTTTACATATCACCCACCAGCCTATGGAAGAAGAAAAACATAAGAGGGAGGAATGACTAGGTTAATGGAAAATAATTGGTCATGAGAAGTATATGCAGTAGATTGGACTTAAATTTGGCTCAGGGTGAGAACTGGGACATTCTATTAGCAGTTCTTTCTGCATCATTTTAGACGTACTTGACTAAAGATGGAACGAAGTAGGGGGAAAATTAAAACACACAACTATATGCTTTAAATATTTTTGCAGTTAGTCTGGAAAGATATTAAGAACCACATTTAACAAACACATTATCTAGAAATACTACTTTTTTGTAACTCCATCAGGTTAAAAGGGCTTTTTATCATAACTACTGTTAAAGAATTATCTCAGACATTGTATTTTAGAACATTAGTGTTACAAGAAACTGTTTATGGATCTCATTGTTTTGTGTTCTGATTGTGTCAATTTTCAGAAGATTGCTATTTCCTAAGCTGAAGGTGGTAACTAAATTGGTTTTCAATATTATTCATGTACATTTCTGTCCTTCTCTTTGAGTTTGTTTTGTATTTTAATTGTGTCCATTTCTGGGACACTGCTGGTTGGAGAAAACAGTGTCAAAAAAGAAAAGAGGTTCAATCATCTCAAATAGAAAATGCCTGCATCTTCTTCCACCATCCTGCAAGTATCTCCTCCCATATTTATTTGAGAACTTTTCATGTAACTCATGCTCTGGCTGATCTGTGAGATCACTGGATCAACAAACTTCCTGTGGTTGCCTACAATAGAATCATAGAATCGTTTTGGTTGGAAAAGACCTTTAAGATCATCAAGTCCAACTGGTAAGCTAGCACTGCCAAGTCCACCACTAAATCATGTCCTTACACACCACATCGATGCATGTTTTAAATACCTCCAGGGATGGTGACTCAACTACTTCCCTGGACAGCCTGTTTCAGTGCTTGACAACCCTTTTGGTGAAGAAATTTTTCCTAATGTAATATTCTGCCAATAGTTAATGGCCTGAGATAATCTAGGTTAGTCATTTTGCAGAGGGGAACTGTCTCCCATTTCTGAACTGATATGACCTCCCTCATTCACATGTTTTAAGACCAAAAAGACTCTCACAGAGCTCTGTGGGAGATGTTAAAGATTAAATGCTGTGTATTTCTGATGCACATGGTCCTGTAATTCCTGTATTACTCTGTGCTAAGTATCCCATAAAGAAATTCATAATCTGCTTTTAAAATGTCATCCATCCTTTCCCAAGGACTATCCTGTGATAGAAGCACTTCAGTTATAGACAAAAGTAACTTCCTCAGGTTGCTGGCCCCTGGCTTGTGATCAGCTGGAAATAACAAATTGCAGAGCAAGCTTTTTTCAAAACTGTCTCAAATAATTTACTAGTTGGTTAGACTTTCCCATACAGGTTTTGGAAAGCACAGAGAAGGTCTCCTACTTGGTTAAACTAAAAATTAATTTCCAGAGCAGTTCTACTTACTGAGCTTAATAATGTAACAGGTGTAACTGTAAAGCCAAAATTGACAAAATTATGTGCACCATGGATTACACGCTGCTCTACATCATCTTCTCTCAATCATCTTCATTAACAGCTGCCAATATGTACTTCTGACAGCAACTGGATGAGTAAAAAATATCCTTAGAAGCACCATTAATTGTTAGGAATGTGTAAGGCACATCTCAAAGCTGTCTGGGAAGAATATGTTTCTGTTATGTAAGTTCAAGTATGTGAATTTTCATGTGTTTCTTTTCTGTGTTCACTGGATAATGTCTATTCTCTCACCTTTCCTTCTTCTTGCTTTACCATGTCATCAGGTGGTGGAGGGCCTCTTTTGCTATGGCTTCCTTTTTTAGATGGCAGAGATTTTCCTGATTTTTGTTTGATGGGCTTGTCTTTTTTTCCTGAAGCTGATGTAACAGGAGAAATTATGGTCGGAGTATGAACAGAAGGGATGTTCAGAATTCTTGCTAAGACAGGATCTGTTTCATCATCTAAGGAAGGCAAAAACAATAATTTTAATGCAATTAAGTTTCATAAAAGCAGATAGCCACATTTTATTTTTAACAAGATTTTGTACACTAAATTTTACCTTTGAAATAACCATCTTGGTGGAACAGTTTATTATTTCAGATAGAGTGACTGAATACATGAACTTATTTAGAAAATCTTTCCATAGACTGACTACTCATCAGCCTAAAAGGTATCTAGAAACTATTGTTTCCCATAGGTCATCACTTGTCTCTCAAAAACAGAAAATACAATTTTTAAAAATTCTATTTTACCTCCAGAATACTTAGATAGGTGGAGATGTTCTGAGGTTAGTATCTAGGAAATGATTGCCATTTTTACACTTTATCATGGGCTGATCGAGCACGGACCGTCTCCAGCAGTTTCGCACTATGTAGCTTTATTTTGCTATGATTCTGAAAGGTTCTGATGATCTAGACTTGCTGAGACTCTCCCAATTCTTAAAGTCCAAGCATTAGGGCAGCTTGCTAAGCATGTTTTCTTAATCATGTTTTCTTGTTTGAAATCCTAAACCTGTAACTCATGGAATAGCACCTTGTTTCCCATCCAGACAATTTAAGTCACTGAAGCCCTGTTTGGTTTGGAGAACTTGTTACCCCAGATGGAGCAACTTCTTATCCACATCTTAACCACACCCATGTAGATAAGAACTGAAAACACCAGTGAACAAAACATGATGATTTCAGAAACAATATTTTGAAAACCTTTTTTAAATAAATGAAGGAAGCTTGATTTCCTTAGCAGTTTCTACAAAGTAGGAAGTTTAATGATCAGTTGGTCATTTCAGGAATGTCTTTAGGAAGACTTCCAATATTATTTTTTTTTCAAAATTACATTTTATTTCTGCAAAAACTGATAAATCAGACAAAGAAAAGTTAAATAACTCATTGACAAACTGCAAGCCAGATCACATTCAGACAAAGAAGGAAAGAACCGCATCTGGAAGTATGGTAATAAAACCACTCCGGTGTGAGGTCATAGCATTTGTTGTAATGCAGATGAAGTGTTAGTATATTTTTGGCTGAAAAAGATAAAAGGTAGGCCTAAGTGCTACTATGTCCATTGTTTCCAGAAAGGTTTTGTCATAGATGGTTTTAGCTCTGCATATAAGAAAATGCAGAGGCCACCTTAAAAATAAAGTTCTAAACTACTAGAAAGGTTGTCTATATGGTCCTTTGCCTTATGGATGATTCTGGATTTATGGAAACTGCAAAGGTGACCCAAAAGTTAAGAATCTAAGTCTAGAAGAATCTATTAGAGTAGCTGGTGATAAAGTCCAATTTAGGAGTCCATGGCAAACAAGCCTTCCACCTCACTTTTTAAACCTTCAATCTCAGCTTTTGTCTTGGTGCCAGCACTAGGGAAATGCAGAGATATCTGAACATATCCATGACCTTTAGCCTGACAGGGATAACCAAAATGATTTTTGAAATCCCCATTTTCGTTAGCTGATGCATGCCTGATGCATGAGAATCTGATGCTTTGTTAGGTGGATCTGCTTTCATGTACTGAAATTTATGATGTGTGGCTTTTACAGCTATTGGAAGTCTGAGGAAAGGCAAACAAATCTGTTTTATTTGTAATATTCTAGAGATAAATTCTCAACTAATTATATAAAATAGGAAATTTTGAAATTCTCCATGGGGTCCATTCTGATACACATTTATTACACAGCATGGCTATGGAATAAACAAGTAATAGTACCCATCTCCAAGTGGATGGTGAGAAGAAACAGCTTACCAATAAAATTAGACAGAGCTAGTGCTCCACAGAGAAGTAGGACAGCCAAATTGAAGGATTCTGAGGCAACTGTCCTATAAAATCATTAGTGAATGGAATCCATCTTGTCAGGGGTGTATAAATAACAATGCGAACACTGCAAACTAGGTACAAGCAAGTTCTTCTATATAGTCAGGGGTGCTATCCTTCACAGCTGCCCATGCCGTGGAGTGGAACATGCTCAGTTTCAGATGACGCTACTTTCCAGATGTTTTGAAATGTGCTGAATTTAGGAACAGAAGCTGTAATAGGCTCTTTATCTCTACGGAAATTTCACCTACCCCTGTACTCTGGTTGCCCTGAAAAATGAGAACATAGTGTCTGAGGTTAGCAATGAAAAAGAGTTGATTGTTGAGACTGAGACGAAGTGTCTTTAGAAATCTTGAGAGAGATGTGAAATTTCAGAGGATGGTCAGATTAAGGAAGGTTTCTTTCCTCCTGCACACACAGAGAGAGCTCTAGAACTTGGAGTTGTACTCTCATGATTTCATCAGGGCAGAAAGAGCAAGTGCAAAGGTTCTGTAATACCCAGAGGCAAAAGCCCTGCAGGTGCTCTAGCAGCACCAGATTTACAAAGTGATGAGGAGCTTACTTCTAAGCCTGCTTGTAAGGTGGTTGGAAGTTGGATTTTAGTCATGCTAGAGAAAACAGATAATAATTAAAAACTTAAACTAATACTAACATTTAACCAAGAAATAAAAAAGATGCGTAAAACTGGCAAAACAGCCTGAGGCCTTTGGACATCTTAACTTCCCTAAAAGGAAGAGGGAAGAGATAAAATGAGAAAAAAATAGTAAGAAAAATGAGAAAAAACCCCATTCAAAATGAGAAAAATAATACAAAAAATGACAGTTAGAAAGGTTCCAGAAAATTATTTCAGCAATGTAAAGAAAATGAATGATTCAAACCCAACTTGACCACTCAGTGGAGAGACTCATAGAATCACTAAGGTTGGAAAGGACCTCCAAAATCATCAAGTCCAACCGTCAACCTAACACCACCATGCCTGCTAGACCGTGTCCTGGAGTGCCACGTCTACACATTTTTTGAACGTCTCCAGGGATGGTGATTCAACCACCTCTCTGGGCAGTCTGTTCCAACACCTCACTACTCTTTCTGTGAAGAGGTTTTTCCTAATATCCAACCTAAACCTCCCCTGACGCAACTTGAGGCCATTCCCTCTCGTCCTATCGCTTGTTACTTGGGAGAAGAGACCAACACCCTCCTCATTACAACCTCCTTTCAGGTAGTCGTAGAGAGCGATCAGGTCTCCCCTCAGCCTCCTCTTCTCCAGGCTGAAAAACCCCAGTTCCCTCAGCCGCTCCTCATAAGATTTGTTTTCCAGTCCCTTCACCAGTTTCATTGCCCTCCTCTGGACACACTCCAGCAGCTCAATGTCCTTTTTGTATTGTGGGGCGCAAAACTGGACACAGTACTCCAGGTGCGCCCTCACCAGCCCTAAGTACAGAAGGACAATCATTTCTCTACTCCTGCTGGCCACGCCATTCCTGATGCAGGCCAGGATG